>BSBN01001812.1:0-170133 GCA_027924645.1 Cunninghamia lanceolata | reverse complement strand
AGATTCGTTATCACGAAATAAAGCATCCAGACGAAGCCGAGCGTGACATTTCAAGGCAGTTGTTTCCAATCACGCCCCCGAATGATCCGTTATCCCCAAATACATACAATCAGGGGATGAACCCTCACAAACTCGAAACTTCAATATCTTCAAATCCACACGCAATCTTGACTTGAGATCGACCAGGAATGCTTATTTTACTATTCCGAAGCTCTGGGGAAATTTGGGGGGTCAACCGCTTCTCCGGCAAGACTCGCTAAAAATAGCGAGTTTGTATCCTTAGCCCGTTGGAAACTTCGAAGGTACTGGACCGTTATTCAAGCAAATGGGCGTCCGAAAAGACAAATCTTGGAAAGAAGTGACAACAAACGACATCAATTTTGGGCGACGCAAGATTGCCCCTTACACCTCTGGATGCTCCTGCACCAGGATGAAACTAAGCGTCAAATGTTAAAACAAATGCTTCCGCTCATTTCCGGAGATTCGTTATCACGAAATAAAGCATCCAGACGAAGCCGAGCGTGACATTTCAAGGCAGTTGTTTCCAATCACGCCCCCGAATGATCCGTTATCCCCAAATACATACAATCAGGGGATGAACCCTCACAAACTCGAAACTTCAATATCTTCAAATCCACACGCAATCTTGACTTGAGATCGACCAGGAATGCTTATTTTACTATTCCGAAGCTCTGGGGAAATTTGGGGGGTCAACCGCTTCTCCGGCAAGACTCGCTAAAAATAGCGAGTTTGTATCCTTAGCCCGTTGGAAACTTCGAAGGTACTGGACCGTTATTCAAGCAAATGAGCGTCCGAAAAGACAAATCTTGGAAAGAAGTGACAACAAACGACATCAATTTTGGGCGACGCAAGATTGCCCCTTACACCTCTGGATGCTCCTGCACCAGGATGAAACTAAGCGTCAAATCTTAAAACAAATGCTTCCGCTCATTTCCGGAGATTCGTTATCACGAAATAAAGCATCCAGACGAAGCCGAGCGTGACATTTCAAGGCAGTTGTTTCCAATCACGCCCCCGAATGATCCGTTATCCCCAAATACATACAATCAGGGGATGAACCCTCACAAACTCGAAACTTCAATATCTTCAAATCCACACGCAATCTTGACTTGAGATCGACCAGGAATGCTTATTTTACTATTCCGAAGCTCTGGGGAAATTTGGGGGGTCAACCGCTTCTCCGGTAAGACTCGCTAAAAATAGCGAGTTTGTATCCTTAGCCCGTTGGAAACTTCGAAGGTACTGGACCGTTATTCAAGCAAATGGGCGTCCGAAAAGACAAATCTTGGAAAGAAGTGACAACAAACGACATCAATTTTGGGCGACGCAAGATTGCCCCTTACACCTCTGGATGCTCCTGCACCAGGATGAAACTAAGCGTCAAATCTTAAAACAAATGCTTCCGCTCATTTCCGGAGATTCGTTATCACGAAATAAAGCATCCAGACGAAGCCGAGCGTGACATTTCAAGGCAGTTGTTTCCAATCACGCCCCCGAATGATCCGTTATCCCCAAATACATACAATCAGGGGATGAACCCTCACAAACTCGAAACTTCAATATCTTCAAATCCACACGCAATCTTGACTTGAGATCGACCAGGAATGCTTATTTTACTATTCCGAAGCTCTGGGGAAATTTGGGGGGTCAACCGCTTCTCCGGCAAGACTCGCTAAAAATAGCGAGTTTGTATCCTTAGCCCGTTGGAAACTTCGAAGGTACTGGACCGTTATTCAAGCAAATGGGCGTCCGAAAAGACAAATCTTGGAAAGAAGTGACAACAAACGACATCAATTTTGGGCGACGCAAGATTGCCCCTTACACCTCTGGATGCTCCTGCACCAGGATGAAACTAAGCGTCAAATCTTAAAACAAATGCTTCCGCTCATTTCCGGAGATTCGTTATCACGAAATAAAGCATCCAGACGAAGCCGAGCGTGACATTTCAAGGCAGTTGTTTCCAATCACGCCCCCGAATGATCCGTTATCCCCAAATACATACAATCAGGGGATGAACCCTCACAAACTCGAAACTTCAATATCTTCAAATCCACACGCAATCTTGACTTGAGATCGACCAGGAATGCTTATTTTACTATTCCGAAGCTCTGGGGAAATTTGGGGGGTCAACCGCTTCTCCGGCAAGACTCGCTAAAAATAGCGAGTTTGTATCCTTAGCCCGTTGGAAACTTCGAAGGTACTGGACCGTTATTCAAGCAAATGGGCGTCCGAAAAGACAAATCTTGGAAAGAAGTGACAACAAACGACATCAATTTTGGGCGACGCAAGATTGCCCCTTACACCTCTGGATGCTCCTGCACCAGGATGAAACTAAGCGTCAAATCTTAAAACAAATGCTTCCGCTCATTTCCGGAGATTCGTTATCACGAAATAAAGCATCTAGACGAAGCCGAGCGTGACATTTCAAGGCAGTTGTTTCCAATCACGCCCCCGAATGATCCGTTATCCCCAAATACATACAATCAGGGGATGAACCCTCACAAACTCGAAACTTCAATATCTTCAAATCCACACGCAATCTTGACTTGAGATCGACCAGGAATGCTTATTTTACTATTCCGAAGCTCTGGGGAAATTTGGGGGGTCAACCGCTTCTCCGGCAAGACTCGCTAAAAATAGCGAGTTTGTATCCTTAGCCCGTTGGAAACTTCGAAGGTACTGGACCGTTATTCAAGCAAATGGGCGTCCGAAAAGACAAATCTTGGAAAGAAGTGACAACAAACGACATCAATTTTGGGCGACGCAAGATTGCCCCTTACACCTCTGGATGCTCCTGCACCAGGATGAAACTAAGCGTCAAATCTTAAAACAAATGCTTCCGCTCATTTCCGGAGATTCGTTATCACGAAATAAAGCATCCAGACGAAGCCGAGCGTGACATTTCAAGGCAGTTGTTTCCAATCACGCCCCCGAATGATCCGTTATCCCCAAATACATACAATCAGGGGATGAACCCTCACAAACTCGAAACTTCAATATCTTCAAATCCACACGCAATCTTGACTTGAGATCGACCAGGAATGCTTATTTTACTATTCCGAAGCTCTGGGGAAATTTGGGGGGTCAACCGCTTCTCCGGCAAGACTCGCTAAAAATAGCGAGTTTGTATCCTTAGCCCGTTGGAAACTTCGAAGGTACTGGACCGTTATTCAAGCAAATGGGCGTCCGAAAAGACAAATCTTGGAAAGAAGTGACAACAAACGACATCAATTTTGGGCGACGCAAGATTGCCCCTTACACCTCTGGATGCTCCTGCACCAGGATGAAACTAAGCGTCAAATCTTAAAACAAATGCTTCCGCTCATTTCCGGAGATTCGTTATCACGAAATAAAGCATCTAGACGAAGCCGAGCGTGACATTTCAAGGCAGTTGTTTCCAATCACGCCCCCGAATGATCCGTTATCCCCAAATACATACAATCAGGGGATGAACCCTCACAAACTCGAAACTTCAATATCTTCAAATCCACACGCAATCTTGACTTGAGATCGACCAGGAATGCTTATTTTACTATTCCGAAGCTCTGGGGAAATTTGGGGGGTCAACCGCTTCTCCGGCAAGACTCGCTAAAAATAGCGAGTTTGTATCCTTAGCCCGTTGGAAACTTCGAAGGTACTGGACCGTTATTCAAGCAAATGGGCGTCCGAAAAGACAAATCTTGGAAAGAAGTGACAACAAACGACATCAATTTTGGGCGACGCAAGATTGCCCCTTACACCTCTGGATGCTCCTGCACCAGGATGAAACTAAGCGTCAAATCTTAAAACAAATGCTTCCGCTCATTTCCGGAGATTCGTTATCACGAAATAAAGCATCTAGACGAAGCCGAGCGTGACATTTCAAGGCAGTTGTTTCCAATCACGCCCCCGAATGATCCGTTATCCCCAAATACATACAATCAGGGGATGAACCCTCACAAACTCGAAACTTCAATATCTTCAAATCCACACGCAATCTTGACTTGAGATCGACCAGGAATGCTTATTTTACTATTCGGAAGCTCTGGGGAAATTTGGGGGGTCAACCGCTTCTCCGGCAAGACTCGCTAAAAATAGCGAGTTTGTATCCTTAGCCCGTTGGAAACTTCGAAGGTACTGGACCGTTATTCAAGCAAATGGGCGTCCGAAAAGACAAATCTTGGAAAGAAGTGACAACAAACGACATCAATTTTGGGCGACGCAAGATTGCCCCTTACACCTCTGGATGCTCCTGCACCAGGATGAAACTAAGCGTCAAATCTTAAAACAAATGCTTCCGCTCATTTCCGGAGATTCGTTATCACGAAATAAAGCATCTAGACGAAGCCGAGCGTGACATTTCAAGGCAGTTGTTTCCAATCACGCCCCCGAATGATCCGTTATCCCCAAATACATACAATCAGGGGATGAACCCTCACAAACTCGAAACTTCAATATCTTCAAATCCACACGCAATCTTGACTTGAGATCGACCAGGAATGCTTATTTTACTATTCCGAAGCTCTGGGGAAATTTGGGGGGTCAACCGCTTCTCCGGCAAGACTCGCTAAAAATAGCGAGTTTGTATCCTTAGCCCGTTGGAAACTTCGAAGGTACTGGACCGTTATTCAAGCAAATGGGCGTCCGAAAAGACAAATCTTGGAAAGAAGTGACAACAAACGACATCAATTTTGGGCGACGCAAGATTGCCCCTTACACCTCTGGATGCTCCTGCACCAGGATGAAACTAAGCGTCAAATCTTAAAACAAATGCTTCCGCTCATTTCCGGAGATTCGTTATCACGAAATAAAGCATCCAGACGAAGCCGAGCGTGACATTTCAAGGCAGTTGTTTCCAATCACGCCCCCGAATGATCCGTTATCCCCAAATACATACAATCAGGGGATGAACCCTCACAAACTCGAAACTTCAATATCTTCAAATCCACACGCAATCTTGACTTGAGATCGACCAGGAATGCTTATTTTACTATTCCGAAGCTCTGGGGAAATTTGGGGGGTCAACCGCTTCTCCGGCAAGACTCGCTAAAAATAGCGAGTTTGTATCCTTAGCCCGTTGGAAACTTCGAAGGTACTGGACCGTTATTCAAGCAAATGGGCGTCCGAAAAGACAAATCTTGGAAAGAAGTGACAACAAACGACATCAATTTTGGGCGACGCAAGATTGCCCCTTACACCTCTGGATGCTCCTGCACCAGGATGAAACTAAGCGTCAAATCTTAAAACAAATGCTTCCGCTCATTTCCGGAGATTCGTTATCACGAAATAAAGCATCCAGACGAAGCCGAGCGTGACATTTCAAGGCAGTTGTTTCCAATCACGCCCCCGAATGATCCGTTATCCCCAAATACATACAATCAGGGGATGAACCCTCACAAACTCCAAACTTCAATATCTTCAAATCCACACGCAATCTTGACTTGAGATCGACCAGGAATGCTTATTTTACTATTCCGAAGCTCTGGGGAAATTTGGGGGGTCAACCGCTTCTCCGGCAAGACTCGCTAAAAATAGCGAGTTTGTATCCTTAGCCCGTTGGAAACTTCGAAGGTACTGGACCGTTATTCAAGCAAATGGGCGTCCGAAAAGACAAATCTTGGAAAGAAGTGACAACAAACGACATCAATTTTGGGCGACGCAAGATTGCCCCTTACACCTCTGGATGCTCCTGCACCAGGATGAAACTAAGCGTCAAATCTTAAAACAAATGCTTCCGCTCATTTCCGGAGATTCGTTATCACGAAATAAAGCATCTAGACGAAGCCGAGCGTGACATTTCAAGGCAGTTGTTTCCAATCACGCCCCCGAATGATCCGTTATCCCCAAATACATACAATCAGGGGATGAACCCTCACAAACTCGAAACTTCAATATCTTCAAATCCACACGCAATCTTGACTTGAGATCGACAAGGAATGCTTATTTTACTATTCCGAAGCTCTGGGGAAATTTGGGGGGTCAACCGCTTCTCCGGCAAGACTCGCTAAAAATAGCGAGTTTGTATCCTTAGCCCGTTGGAAACTTGGAAGGTACTGGACCGTTATTCACGCAAATGGGCGTCCGAAAAGACAAATCTTGGAAAGAAGTGACAACAAACGACATCAATTTTGGGCGACGCAAGATTGCCCCTTACACCTCTGGATGCTCCTGCACCAGGATGAAACTAAGCGTCAAATCTTAAAACAAATGCTTCCGCTCATTTCCGGAGATTCGTTATCACGAAATAAAGCATCTAGACGAAGCCGAGCGTGACATTTCAAGGCAGTTGTTTCCAATCACGCCCCCGAATGATCCGTTATCCCCAAATACATACAATCAGGGGATGAACCCTCACAAACTCGAAACTTCAATATCTTCAAATCCACACGCAATCTTGACTTGAGATCGACCAGGAATGCTTATTTTACTATTCCGAAGCTCTGGGGAAATTTGGGGGGTCAACCGCTTCTCCGGCAAGACTCGCTAAAAATAGCGAGTTTGTATCCTTAGCCCGTTGGAAACTTCGAAGGTACTGGACCGTTATTCAAGCAAATGGGCGTCCGAAAAGACAAATCTTGGAAAGAAGTGACAACAAACGACATCAATTTTGGGCGACGCAAGATTGCCCCTTACACCTCTGGATGCTCCTGCACCAGGATGAAACTAAGCGTCAAATCTTAAAACAAATGCTTCCGCTCATTTCCGGAGATTCGTTATCACGAAATAAAGCATCCAGACGAAGCCGAGCGTGACATTTCAAGGCAGTTGTTTCCAATCACGCCCCCGAATGATCCGTTATCCCCAAATACATACAATCAGGGGATGAACCCTCACAAACTCGAAACTTCAATATCTTCAAATCCACACGCAATCTTGACTTGAGATCGACCAGGAATGCTTATTTTACTATTCCGAAGCTCTGGGGAAATTTGGGGGGTCAACCGCTTCTCCGGCAAGACTCGCTAAAAATAGCGAGTTTGTATCCTTAGCCCGTTGGAAACTTCGAAGGTACTGGACCGTTATTCAAGCAAATGGGCGTCTGAAAAGACAAATCTTGGAAAGAAGTGACAACAAACGACATCCATTTTGGGCGACGCAAGATTGCCCCTTACACCTCTGGATGCTCCTGCACCAGGATGAAACTAAGCGTCAAATCTTAAAACAAATGCTTCCGCTCATTTCCGGAGATTCGTTATCACGAAATAAAGCATCCAGACGAAGCCGAGCGTGACATTTCAAGGCAGTTGTTTCCAATCACGCCCCCGAATGATCCGTTATCCCCAAATACATACAATCAGGGGATGAACCCTCACAAACTCGAAACTTCAATATCTTCAAATCCACACGCAATCTTGACTTGAGATCGACCAGGAATGCTTATTTTACTATTCCAAAGCTCTGGGGAAATTTGGGGGTTCAACCGCTTCTCCGGCAAGACTCGCTAAAAATAGCGAGTTTGTATCCTTAGCCCGTTGGAAACTTCGAAGGTACTGGACCGTTATTCAAGCAAATGGGCGTCCGAAAAGACAAATCTTGGAAAGAAGTGACAACAAACGACATCAATTTTGGGCGACGCAAGATTGCCCCTTACACCTCTGGATGCTCCTGCACCAGGATGAAACTAAGCGTCAAATGTTAAAACAAATGCTTCCGCTCATTTCCGGAGATTCGTTATCACGAAATAAAGCATCCAGACGAAGCCGAGCGTGACATTTCAAGGCAGTTGTTTCCAATCACGCCCCCGAATGATCCGTTATCCCCAAATACATACAATCAGGGGATGAACCCTCACAAACTCGAAACTTCAATATCTTCAAATCCACACGCAATCTTGACTTGAGATCGACCAGGAATGCTTATTTTACTATTCCGAAGCTCTGGGGAAATTTGGGGGGTCAACCGCTTCTCCGGCAAGACTCGCTAAAAATAGCGAGTTTGTATCCTTAGCCCGTTGGAAACTTCGAAGGTACTGGACCGTTATTCAAGCAAATGGGCGTCCGAAAAGACAAATCTTGGAAAGAAGTGACAACAAACGACATCAATTTTGGGCGACGCAAGATTGCCCCTTACACCTCTGGATGCTCCTGCACCAGGATGAAACTAAGCGTCAAATGTTAAAACAAATGCTTCCGCTCATTTCCGGAGATTCGTTATCACGAAATAAAGCATCCAGACGAAGCCGAGCGTGACATTTCAAGGCAGTTGTTTCCAATCACGCCCCCGAATGATCCGTTATCCCCAAATACATACAATCAGGGGATGAACCCTCACAAACTCGAAACTTCAATATCTTCAAATCCACACGCAATCTTGACTTGAGATCGACCAGGAATGCTTATTTTACTATTCCGAAGCTCTGGGGAAATTTGGGGGGTCAACCGCTTCTCCGGCAAGACTCGCTAAAAATAGCGAGTTTGTATCCTTAGCCCGTTGGAAACTTCGAAGGTACTGGACCGTTATTCAAGCAAATGAGCGTCCGAAAA
This sequence comes from Cunninghamia lanceolata, assembly GCA_027924645.1. Taxonomy (NCBI): domain Eukaryota; kingdom Viridiplantae; phylum Streptophyta; class Pinopsida; order Cupressales; family Cupressaceae; genus Cunninghamia; species Cunninghamia lanceolata. Next base: position 161,650 of record BSBN01001812.1, on the reverse strand, counting down.
GACAAATCTTGGAAAGAAGTGACAACAAACGACATCAATTTTGGGCGACGCAAGATTGCCCCTTACACCTCTGGATGCTCCTGCACCAGGATGAAACTAAGCGTCAAATCTTAAAACAAATGCTTCCGCTCATTTCCGGAGATTCGTTATCACGAAATAAAGCATCCAGACGAAGCCGAGCGTGACATTTCAAGGCAGTTGTTTCCAATCACGCCCCCGAATGATCCGTTATCCCCAAATACATACAATCAGGGGATGAACCCTCACAAACTCGAAACTTCAATATCTTCAAATCCACACGCAATCTTGACTTGAGATCGACCAGGAATGCTTATTTTACTATTCCGAAGCTCTGGGGAAATTTGGGGGGTCAACCGCTTCTCCGGCAAGACTCGCTAAAAATAGCGAGTTTGTATCCTTAGCCCGTTGGAAACTTCGAAGGTACTGGACCGTTATTCAAGCAAATGGGCGTCCGAAAAGACAAATCTTGGAAAGAAGTGACAACAAACGACATCAATTTTGGGCGACGCAAGATTGCCCCTTACACCTCTGGATGCTCCTGCACCAGGATGAAACTAAGCGTCAAATCTTAAAACAAATGCTTCCGCTCATTTCCGGAGATTCGTTATCACGAAATAAAGCATCCAGACGAAGCCGAGCGTGACATTTCAAGGCAGTTGTTTCCAATCACGCCCCCGAATGATCCGTTATCCCCAAATACATACAATCAGGGGATGAACCCTCACAAACTCGAAACTTCAATATCTTCAAATCCACACGCAATCTTGACTTGAGATCGACCAGGAATGCTTATTTTACTATTCCGAAGCTCTGGGGAAATTTGGGGGGTCAACCGCTTCTCCGGCAAGACTCGCTAAAAATAGCGAGTTTGTATCCTTAGCCCGTTGGAAACTTCGAAGGTACTGGACCGTTATTCAAGCAAATGGGCGTCCGAAAAGACAAATCTTGGAAAGAAGTGACAACAAACGACATCAATTTTGGGCGACGCAAGATTGCCCCTTACACCTCTGGATGCTCCTGCACCAGGATGAAACTAAGCGTCAAATCTTAAAACAAATGCTTCCGCTCATTTCCGGAGATTCGTTATCACGAAATAAAGCATCCAGACGAAGCCGAGCGTGACATTTCAAGGCAGTTGTTTCCAATCACGCCCCCGAATGATCCGTTATCCCCAAATACATACAATCAGGGGATGAACCCTCACAAACTCGAAACTTCAATATCTTCAAATCCACACGCAATCTTGACTTGAGATCGACCAGGAATGCTTATTTTACTATTCCGAAGCTCTGGGGAAATTTGGGGGGTCAACCGCTTCTCCGGCAAGACTCGCTAAAAATAGCGAGTTTGTATCCTTAGCCCGTTGGAAACTTCGAAGGTACTGGACCGTTATTCAAGCAAATGGGCGTCCGAAAAGACAAATCTTGGAAAGAAGTGACAACAAACGACATCAATTTTGGGCGACGCAAGATTGCCCCTTACACCTCTGGATGCTCCTGCACCAGGATGAAACTAAGCGTCAAATCTTAAAACAAATGCTTCCGCTCATTTCCGGAGATTCGTTATCACGAAATAAAGCATCTAGACGAAGCCGAGCGTGACATTTCAAGGCAGTTGTTTCCAATCACGCCCCCGAATGATCCGTTATCCCCAAATACATACAATCAGGGGATGAACCCTCACAAACTCGAAACTTCAATATCTTCAAATCCACACGCAATCTTGACTTGAGATCGACCAGGAATGCTTATTTTACTATTCCGAAGCTCTGGGGAAATTTGGGGGGTCAACCGCTTCTCCGGCAAGACTCGCTAAAAATAGCGAGTTTGTATCCTTAGCCCGTTGGAAACTTCGAAGGTACTGGACCGTTATTCAAGCAAATGGGCGTCCGAAAAGACAAATCTTGGAAAGAAGTGACAACAAACGACATCAATTTTGGGCGACGCAAGATTGCCCCTTACACCTCTGGATGCTCCTGCACCAGGATGAAACTAAGCGTCAAATCTTAAAACAAATGCTTCCGCTCATTTCCGGAGATTCGTTATCACGAAATAAAGCATCCAGACGAAGCCGAGCGTGACATTTCAAGGCAGTTGTTTCCAATCACGCCCCCGAATGATCCGTTATCCCCAAATACATACAATCAGGGGATGAACCCTCACAAACTCGAAACTTCAATATCTTCAAATCCACACGCAATCTTGACTTGAGATCGACCAGGAATGCTTATTTTACTATTCCGAAGCTCTGGGGAAATTTGGGGGGTCAACCGCTTCTCCGGCAAGACTCGCTAAAAATAGCGAGTTTGTATCCTTAGCCCGTTGGAAACTTCGAAGGTACTGGACCGTTATTCAAGCAAATGGGCGTCCGAAAAGACAAATCTTGGAAAGAAGTGACAACAAACGACATCAATTTTGGGCGACGCAAGATTGCCCCTTACACCTCTGGATGCTCCTGCACCAGGATGAAACTAAGCGTCAAATCTTAAAACAAATGCTTCCGCTCATTTCCGGAGATTCGTTATCACGAAATAAAGCATCTAGACGAAGCCGAGCGTGACATTTCAAGGCAGTTGTTTCCAATCACGCCCCCGAATGATCCGTTATCCCCAAATACATACAATCAGGGGATGAACCCTCACAAACTCGAAACTTCAATATCTTCAAATCCACACGCAATCTTGACTTGAGATCGACCAGGAATGCTTATTTTACTATTCCGAAGCTCTGGGGAAATTTGGGGGGTCAACCGCTTCTCCGGCAAGACTCGCTAAAAATAGCGAGTTTGTATCCTTAGCCCGTTGGAAACTTTGAAGGTACTGGACCGTTATTCAAGCAAATGGGCGTCCGAAAAGACAAATCTTGGAAAGAAGTGACAACAAACGACATCAATTTTGGGCGACGCAAGATTGCCCCTTACACCTCTGGATGCTCCTGCACCAGGATGAAACTAAGCGTCAAATCTTAAAACAAATGCTTCCGCTCATTTCCGGAGATTCGTTATCACGAAATAAAGCATCTAGACGAAGCCGAGCGTGACATTTCAAGGCAGTTGTTTCCAATCACGCCCCCGAATGATCCGTTATCCCCAAATACATACAATCAGGGGATGAACCCTCACAAACTCGAAACTTCAATATCTTCAAATCCACACGCAATCTTGACTTGAGATCGACCAGGAATGCTTATTTTACTATTCCGAAGCTCTGGGGAAATTTGGGGGGTCAACCGCTTCTCCGGCAAGACTCGCTAAAAATAGCGAGTTTGTATCCTTAGCCCGTTGGAAACTTCGAAGGTACTGGACCGTTATTCAAGCAAATGGGCGTCCGAAAAGACAAATCTTGGAAAGAAGTGACAACAAACGACATCAATTTTGGGCGACGCAAGATTGCCCCTTACACCTCTGGATGCTCCTGCACCAGGATGAAACTAAGCGTCAAATCTTAAAACAAATGCTTCTGCTCATTTCCGGAGATTCGTTATCACGAAATAAAGCATCTAGACGAAGCCGAGCGTGACATTTCAAGGCAGTTGTTTCCAATCACGCCCCCGAATGATCCGTTATCCCCAGGGGATGAACCCTCACAAACTCGAAACTTCAATATGTTCAAATCCACACGCAATCTTGACTTGAGATCGACCAGGAATGCTTATTTTACTATTCTGAAGCTCTGGGGAAATTTGGGGGGTCAACCGCTTCTCCGGCAAGACTCGCTAAAAATAGCGAGTTTGTATCCTTAGCCCGTTGGAAACTTCGAAGGTACTGGACCGTTATTCAAGCAAATGGGCGTCCGAAAAGACAAATCTTGGAAAGAAGTGACAACAAACGACATCAATTTTGGGCGACGCAAGATTGCCCCTTACACCTTTGGATGCTCCTGCACCAGGATGAAACTAAGCGTCAAATCTTAAAACAAATGCTTCCGCTCATTTCCGGAGATTCGTTATCACGAAATAAAGCATCTAGACGAAGCCGAGCGTGACATTTCAAGGCAGTTGTTTCCAATCACGCCCCCGAATGATCCGTTATCCCCAAATACATACAATCAGGGGATGAACCCTCACAAACTCGAAACTTCAATATCTTCAAATCCACACGCAATCTTGACTTGAGATCGACCAGGAATGCTTATTTTACTATTCCGAAGCTCTGGGGAAATTTGGGGGGTCAACCGCTTCTCCGGCAAGACTCGCTAAAAATAGCGAGTTTGTATCCTTAGCCCGTTGGAAACTTCGAAGGTACTGGACCGTTATTCAAGCAAATGGGCGTCCGAAAAGACAAATCTTGGAAAGAAGTGACAACAAACGACATCAATTTTGGGCGACGCAAGATTGCCCCTTACACCTCTGGATGCTCCTGCACCAGGATGAAACTAAGCGTCAAATCTTAAAACAAATGCTTCCGCTCATTTCCGGAGATTCGTTATCACGAAATAAAGCATCTAGACGAAGCCGAGCGTGACATTTCAAGGCAGTTGTTTCCAATCACGCCCCCGAATGATCCGTTATCCCCAAATACATACAATCAGGGGATGAACCCTCAAAAACTCGAAACTTCAATATCTTCAAATCCACACGCAATCTTGACTTGAGATCGACCAGGAATGCTTATTTTACTATTCCGAAGCTCTGGGGAAATTTGGGGGGTCAACCGCTTCTCCGGCAAGACTCGCTAAAAATAGCGAGTTTGTATCCTTAGCCCGTTGGAAACTTCGAAGGTACTGGACCGTTATTCAAGCAAATGGGCGTCCGAAAAGACAAATCTTGGAAAGAAGTGACAACAAACGACATCAATTTTGGGCGACGCAAGATTGCCCCTTACACCTCTGGATGCTCCTGCACCAGGATGAAACTAAGCGTCAAATCTTAAAACAAATGCTTCCGCTCATTTCCGGAGATTCGTTATCACGAAATAAAGCATCTAGACGAAGCCGAGCGTGACATTTCAAGGCAGTTGTTTCCAATCACGCCCCCGAATGATCCGTTATCCCCAAATACATACAATCAGGGGATGAACCCTCACAAACTCGAAACTTCAATATCTTCAAATCCACACGTAATCTTGACTTGAGATCGACCAGGAATGCTTATTTTACTATTCCGAAGCTCTGGGGAAATTTGGGGGGTCAACCGCTTCTCCGGCAAGACTCGCTAAAAATAGCGAGTTTGTATCCTTAGCCCGTTGGAAACTTCGAAGGTACTGGACCGTTATTCAAGCAAATGGGCGTCCGAAAAGACAAATCTTGGAAAGAAGTGACAACAAACGACATCAATTTTGGGCGACGCAAGATTGCCCCTTACACCTCTGGATGCTCCTGCACCAGGATGAAACTAAGCGTCAAATCTTAAAACAAATGCTTCCGCTCATTTCCGAAGATTCGTTATCACGAAATAAAGCATCCAGACGAAGCCGAGCGTGACATTTCAAGGCAGTTGTTTCCAATCACGCCCCCGAATGATCCGTTATCCCCAAATACATACAATCAGGGGATGAACCCTCACAAACTCGAAACTTCAATATCTTCAAATCCACACGCAATCTTGACTTGAGATCGACCAGGAATGCTTATTTTACTATTCCGAAGCTCTGGGGAAATTTGGGGGGTCAACCGCTTCTCCGGCAAGACTCGCTAAAAATAGCGAGTTTGTATCCTTAGCCCGTTGGAAACTTCGAAGGTACTGGACCGTTATTCAAGCAAATGGGCGTCCGAAAAGACAAATCTTGGAAAGAAGTGACAACAAACGACATCAATTTTGGGCGACGCAAGATTGCCCATTACACCTCTGGATGCTCCTGCACCAGGATGAAACTAAGCGTCAAATCTTAAAACAAATGCTTCCGCTCATTTCCGGAGATTCGTTATCACGAAATAAAGCATCTAGACGAATCCGAGCGTGACATTTCAAGGCAGTTGTTTCCAATCACGCCCCCGAATGATCCGTTATCCCCAAATACATACAATCAGGGGATGAACCCTCACAAACTCGAAACTTCAATATCTTCAAATCCACACGCAATCTTGACTTGAGATCGACCAGGAATGCTTATTTTACTATTCTGAAGCTCTGGGGAAATTTGGGGGGTCAACCGCTTCTCCGGCAAGACTCGCTAAAAATAGCGAGTTTGTATCCTTAGCCCGTTGGAAACTTCGAAGGTACTGGACCGTTATTCAAGCAAATGGGCGTCCGAAAAGACAAATCTTGGAAAGAAGTGACAACAAACGACATCAATTTTGGGCGACGCAAGATTGCCCCTTACACCTCTGGATGCTCCTGCACCAGGATGAAACTAAGCGTAAAATCTTAAAACAAATGCTTCCGCTCATTTTTGGAGATTCGTTATCACGAAATAAAGCATCTAGACGAAGCCGAGCGTGACATTTCAAGGCAGTTGTTTCCAATCACGCCCCCGAATGATCCGTTATCCCCAAATACATACAATCAGGGGATGAACCCTCACAAACTCGAAACTTCAATATCTTCAAATCCACACGCAATCTTGACTTGAGATCGACCAGGAATGCTTATTTTACTATTCCGAAGCTCTGGGGAAATTTGGGGGGTCAACCGCTTCTCCGGCAAGACTCGCTAAAAATAGCGAGTTTGTATCCTTAGCCCGTTGGAAACTTCGAAGGTACTGGACCGTTATTCAAGCAAATGGGCGTCCGAAAAGACAAATCTTGGAAAGAAGTGACAACAAACGACATCAATTTTGGGCGACGCAAGATTGCCCCTTACACCTCTGGATGCTCCTGCACCAGGATGAAACTAAGCGTCAAATCTTAAAACAAATGCTTCCGCTCATTTCCGGAGATTCGTCATCACGAAATAAAGCATCTAGACGAAGCCGAGCGTGACATTTCAAGGCAGTTGTTTCCAATCACGCCCCCGAATGATCCGTTATCCCCAAATACATACAATCAGGGGATGAACCCTCACAAACTCGAAACTTCAATATCTTCAAATCCACACGCAATCTTGACTTGAGATCGACCAGGAATGCTTATTTTACTATTCCGAAGCTCTGGGGAAATTTGGGGGGTCAACCGCTTCTCCGGCAAGACTCGCTAAAAATAGCGAGTTTGTATCCTTAGCCCGTTGGAAACTTCGAAGGTACTGGACCGTTATTCAAGCAAATGGGCGTCCGAAAAGACAAATCTTGGAAAGAAGTGACAACAAACGACATCAATTTTGGGCGACGCAAGATTGCCCCTTACACCTCTGGATGCTCCTGCACCAGGATGAAACTAAGCGTCAAATCTTAAAACAAATGCTTCCGCTCATTTCCGGAGATTCGTTATCACGAAATAAAGCATCTAGACGAAGCCGAGCGTGACATTTCAAGGCAGTTGTTTCCAATCACGCCCCCGAATGATCCGTTATCCCCAAATACATACAATCAGGGGATGAACCCTCACAAACTCGAAACTTCAATATCTTCAAATCCACACGCAATCTTGACTTGAGATCGACCAGGAATGCTTATTTTACTATTCCGAAGCTCTGGGGAAATTTGGGGGGTCAATCGCTTCTCCGGCAAGACTCGCTAAAAATAGCGAGTTTGTATCCTTAGCCCGTTGGAAACTTCGAAGGTACTGGACCGTTATTCAAGCAAATGGGCGTCTGAAAAGACAAATCTTGGAAAGAAGTGACAACAAACGACATCAATTTTGGGCGACGCAAGATTGCCCCTTACACCTCTGGATGCTCCTGCACCAGGATGAAACTAAGCGTCAAATCTTAAAACAAATGCTTCCGCTCATTTCCGGAGATTCGTTATCACGAAATAAAGCATCTAGACGAAGCCGAGCGTGACATTTCAAGGCAGTTGTTTCCAATCACGCCCCCGAATGATCCGTTATCCCCAAATACATACAATCAGGGGATGAACCCTCACAAACTCGAAACTTCAATATCTTCAAATCCACACGCAATCTTGACTTGAGATCGACCAGGAATGCTTATTTTACTATTACGAAGCTCTGGGGAAATTTGGGGGGTCAACCGCTTCTCCGGCAAGACTCGCTAAAAATAGCGAGTTTGTATCCTTAGCCCGTTGGAAACTTCGAAGGTACTGGACCGTTATTCAAGCAAATGGGCGTCCGAAAAGACAAATCTTGGAAAGAAGTGACAACAAACGACATCAATTTTGGGCGACGCAAGATTGCCCCTTACACCTCTGGATGCTCCTGCACCAGGATGAAACTAAGCGTCAAATCTTAAAACAAATGCTTCTGCTCATTTCCGGAGATTCGTTATCACGAAATAAAGCATCTAGACGAAGCCGAGCGTGACATTTCAAGGCAGTTGTTTCCAATCACGCCCCCGAATGATCCGTTATCCCCAGGGGATGAACCCTCACAAACTCGAAACTTCAATATCTTCAAATCCACACGCAATCTTGACTTGAGATCGACCAGGAATGCTTATTTTACTATTCCGAAGCTCTGGGGAAATTTGGGGGGTCAACCGCTTCTCCGGCAAGACTCGCTAAAAATAGCGAGTTTGTATCCTTAGCCCGTTGGAAACTTCGAAGGTACTGGACCGTTATTCAAGCAAATGGGCGTCCGAAAAGACAAATCTTGGAAAGAAGTGACAACAAACGACATCAATTTTGGGCGACGCAAGATTGCCCCTTACACCTCTGGATGCTCCTGCACCAGGATGAAACTAAGCGTCAAATCTTAAAACAAATGCTTCCGCTCATTTCCGGAGATTCGTTATCACGAAATAAAGCATCTAGACGAAGCCGAGCGTGACATTTCAAGGCAGTTGTTTCCAATCACGCCCCCGAATGATCCGTTATCCCCAAATACATACAATCAGGGGATGAACCCTCACAAACTCGAAACTTCAATATCTTCAAATCCACACGCAATCTTGACTTGAGATCGACCAGGAATGCTTATTTTACTATTCTGAAGCTCTGGGGAAATTTGGGGGGTCAACCGCTTCTCCGGCAAGACTCGCTAAAAATAGCGAGTTTGTATCCTTAGCCCGTTGGAAACTTCGAAGGTACTGGACCGTTATTCAAGCAAATGGGCGTCCGAAAAGACAAATCTTGGAAAGAAGTGACAACAAACGACATCAATTTTGGGCGACGCAAGATTGCCCCTTACACCTCTGGATGCTCCTGCACCAGGATGAAACTAAGCGTCAAATCTTAAAACAAATGCTTCCGCTCATTTCCGGAGATTCGTTATCACGAAATAAAGCATCTAGACGAAGCCGAGCGTGACATTTCAAGGCAGTTGTTTCCAATCACGCCCCCGAATGATCCGTTATCCCCAAATACATACAATCAGGGGATGAACCCTCACAAACTCGAAACTTCAATATCTTCAAATCCACACGCAATCTTGACTTGAGATCGACCAGGAATGCTTATTTTACTATTCCGAAGCTCTGGGGAAATTTGGGGGGTCAACCGCTTCTCCGGCAAGACTCGCTAAAAATAGCGAGTTTGTATCCTTAGCCCGTTGGAAACTTCGAAGGTACTGGACCGTTATTCAAGCAAATGGGCGTCCGAAAAGACAAATCTTGGAAAGAAGTGAAAACAAACGACATCAATTTTGGGCGACGCAAGATTGCCCCTTACACCTCTGGATGCTCCTGCACCAGGATGAAACTAAGCATCAAATCTTAAAACAAATGCTTCCGCTCATTTCCAGAGATTCGTTATCACGAAATAAAGCATCTAGACGAAGCCGAGCGTGACATTTCAAGGCAGTTGTTTCCAATCACGCCCCCGAATGATCCGTTATCCCCAAATACATACAATCAGGGGATGAACCCTCACAAACTCGAAACTTCAATATCTTCAAATCCACACGCAATCTTGACTTGAGATCGACCAGGAATGCTTATTTTACTATTCCGAAGCTCTGGGGAAATTTGGGGGGTCAACCGCTTCTCCGGCAAGACTCGCTAAAAATAGCGAGTTTGTATCCTTAGCCCGTTGGAAACTTCGAAGGTACTGGACCGTTATTCAAGCAAATGGGCGTCCGAAAAGACAAATCTTGGAAAGAAGTGACAACAAACGACATCAATTTTGGGCGACGCAAGATTGCCCCTTACACCTCTGGATGCTCCTGCACCAGGATGAAACTAAGCGTCAAATCTTAAAACAAATGCTTCCGCTCATTTCCGGAGATTCGTTATCACGAAATAAAGCATCTAGACGAAGCCGAGCGTGACATTTCAAGGCAGTTGTTTCCAATCACGCCCCCGAATGATCCGTTATCCCCAAATACATACAATCAGGGGATGAACCCTCACAAACTCGAAACTTCAATATCTTCAAATCCACACGCAATCTTGACTTGAGATCGACCAGGAATGCTTATTTTACTATTCCGAAGCTCTGGGGAAATTTGGGGGGTCAACCGCTTCTCCGGCAAGACTCGCTAAAAACAGCGAGTTTGTATCCTTAGCCCGTTGGAAACTTCGAAGGTACTGGACCGTTATTCAAGCAAATGGGCGTCCGAAAAGACAAATCTTGGAAAGAAGTGACAACAAACGACATCAATTTTGGGCGACGCAAGATTGCCCCTTACACCTCTGGATGCTCCTGCACCAGGATGAAACTAAGCGTCAAATCTTAAAACAAATGCTTCCGCTCATTTCCGGAGATTCGTTATCACGAAATAAAGCATCTAGACGAAGCCGAGCGTGACATTTCAAGGCAGTTGTTTCCAATCACGCCCCCGAATGATCCGTTATCCCCAAATACATACAATCAGGGGATGAACCCTCACAAACTCGAAACTTCAATATCTTCAAATCCACACGCAATCTTGACTTGAGATCGACCAGGAATGCTTATTTTACTATTCCGAAGCTCTGGGGAAATTTGGGGGGTCAACCGCTTCTCCGGCAAGACTCGCTAAAAACAGCGAGTTTGTATCCTTAGCCCGTTGGAAACTTCGAAGGTACTGGACCGTTATTCAAGCAAATGGGCGTCCGAAAAGACAAATCTTGGAAAGAAGTGACAACAAACGACATCAATTTTGGGCGACGCAAGATTGCCCCTTACACCTCTGGATGCTCCTGCACCAGGATGAAACTAAGCGTCAAATCTTAAAACAAATGCTTCCGCTCATTTCCGGAGATTCGTTATCACGAAATAAAGCATCTAGACGAAGCCGAGCGTGACATTTCAAGGCAGTTGTTTCAAATCACGCCCCCGAATGATCCGTTATCCCCAAATACATACAATCAGGGGATGAACCCTCACAAACTCGAAACTTCAATATCTTCAAATCCACACGCAATCTTGACTTGAGATCGACCAGGAATGCTTATTTTACTATTCCGAAGCTCTGGGGAAATTTGGGGGGTCAACCGCTTCTCCGGCAAGACTCGCTAAAAACAGCGAGTTTGTATCCTTAGCCCGTTGGAAACTTCGAAGGTACTGGACCGTTATTCAAGCAAATGGGCGTCCGAAAAGACAAATCTTGGAAAGAAGTGACAACAAACGACATCAATTTTGGGCGACGCAAGATTGCCCCTTACACCTCTGGATGCTCCTGCACCAGGATGAAACTAAGCGTCAAATCTTAAAACAAATGCTTCCGCTCATTTCCGGAGATTCGTTATCACGAAATAAAGCATCTAGACGAAGCCGAGCGTGACATTTCAAGGCAGTTGTTTCCAATCACGCCCCCGAATGATCCGTTATCCCCAAATACATACAATCAGGGGATGAACCCTCACAAACTCGAAACTTCAATATCTTCAAATCCACACGCAATCTTGACTTGAGATCGACCAGGAATGCTTATTTTACTATTCCGAAGCTCTGGGGAAATTTGGGGGGTCAACCGCTTCTCCGGCAAGACTCGCTAAAAATAGCGAGTTTGTATCCTTAGCCCGTTGGAAACTTCGAAGGTACTGGACCGTTATTCAAGCAAATGGGCGTCCGAAAAGACAAATCTTGGAAAGAAGTGACAACAAACGACATCAATTTTGGGCGACGCAAGATTGCCCCTTACACCTCTGGATGCTCCTGCACCAGGATGAAACTAAGCGTCAAATCTTAAAACAAATGCTTCCGCTCATTTCCGGAGATTCGTTATCACGAAATAAAGCATCTAGACGAAGCCGAGCGTGACATTTCAAGGCAGTTGTTTCCAATCACGCCCCCGAATGATCCGTTATCCCCAAATACATACAATCAGGGGATGAACCCTCACAAACTCGAAACTTCAATATCTTCAAATCCACACGCAATCTTGACTTGAGATCGACCAGGAATGCTTATTTTACTATTCCGAAGCTCTGGGGAAATTTGGGGGGTCAATCGCTTCTCCGGCAAGACTCGCTAAAAATAGCGAGTTTGTATCCTTAGCCCGTTGGAAACTTCGAAGGTACTGGACCGTTATTCAAGCAAATGGGCGTCCGAAAAGACAAATCTTGGAAAGAAGTGACAACAAACGACATCAATTTTGGGCGACGCAAGATTGCCCCTTACACCTCTGGATGCTCCTGCACCAGGATGAAACTAAGCGTCAAATCTTAAAACAAATGCTTCCGCTCATTTCCGGAGATTCGTTATCACGAAATAAAGCATCTAGACGAAGCCGAGCGTGACATTTCAAGGCAGTTGTTTCCAATCACGCCCCCGAATGATCCGTTATCCCCAAATACATACAATCAGGGGATGAACCCTCACAAACTCGAAACTTCAATATCTTCAAATCCACACGCAATCTTGACTTGAGATCGACCAGGAATGCTTATTTTACTATTCCGAAGCTCTGGGGAAATTTGGGGGGTCAACCGCTTCTCCGGCAAGACTCGCTAAAAATAGCGAGTTTGTATCCTTAGCCCGTTGGAAACTTCGAAGGTACTGGACCGTTATTCAAGCAAATGGGCGTCCGAAAAGACAAATCTTGGAAAGAAGTGACAACAAACGACATCAATTTTGGGCGACGCAAGATTGCCCCTTACACCTCTGGATGCTCCTGCACCAGGATGAAACTAAGCGTCAAATCTTAAAACAAATGCTTCTGCTCATTTCCGGAGATTCGTTATCACGAAATAAAGCATCTAGACGAAGCCGAGCGTGACATTTCAAGGCAGTTGTTTCCAATCACGCCCCCGAATGATCCGTTATCCCCAGGGGATGAACCCTCACAAACTCGAAACTTCAATATCTTCAAATCCACACGCAATCTTGACTTGAGATCGACCAGGAATGCTTATTTTACTATTCCGAAGCTCTGGGGAAATTTGGGGGGTCAACCGCTTCTCCGGCAAGACTCGCTAAAAATAGCGAGTTTGTATCCTTAGCCCGTTGGAAACTTCGAAGGTACTGGACCGTTATTCAAGCAAATGGGCGTCCGAAAAGACAAATCTTGGAAAGAAGTGACAACAAACGACATCAATTTTGGGCGACGCAAGATTGCCCCTTACACCTCTGGATGCTCCTGCACCAGGATGAAACTAAGCGTCAAATCTTAAAACAAATGCTTCCGCTCATTTCCGGAGATTCGTTATCACGAAATAAAGCATCTAGACGAAGCCGAGCGTGACATTTCAAGGCAGTTGTTTCCAATCACGCCCCCGAATGATCCGTTATCCCCAAATACATACAATCAGGGGATGAACCCTCACAAACTCGAAACTTCAATATCTTCAAATCCACACGCAATCTTGACTTGAGATCGACCAGGAATGCTTATTTTACTATTCTGAAGCTCTGGGGAAATTTGGGGGGTCAACCGCTTCTCCGGCAAGACTCGCTAAAAATAGCGAGTTTGTATCCTTAGCCCGTTGGAAACTTCGAAGGTACTGGACCGTTATTCAAGCAAATGGGCGTCCGAAAAGACAAATCTTGGAAAGAAGTGACAACAAACGACATCAATTTTGGGCGACGCAAGATTGCCCCTTACACCTCTGGATGCTCCTGCACCAGGATGAAACTAAGCGTCAAATCTTAAAACAAATGCTTCCGCTCATTTCCGGAGATTCGTTATCACGAAATAAAGCATCTAGACGAAGCCGAGCGTGACATTTCAAGGCAGTTGTTTCCAATCACGCCCCCGAATGATCCGTTATCCCCAAATACATACAATCAGGGGATGAACCCTCACAAACTCAAAACTTCAATATCTTCAAATCCACACGCAATCTTGACTTGAGATCGACCAGGAATGCTTATTTTACTATTCCGAAGCTCTGGGGAAATTTGGGGGGTCAACCGCTTCTCCGGCAAGACTCGCTAAAAATAGCGAGTTTGTATCCTTAGCCCGTTGGAAACTTCGAAGGTACTGGACCGTTATTCAAGCAAATGGGCGTCCGAAAAGACAAATCTTGGAAAGAAGTGACAACAAACGACATCAATTTTGGGCGACGCAAGATTGCCCCTTACACCTCTGGATGCTCCTGCACCAGGATGAAACTAAGCATCAAATCTTAAAACAAATGCTTCCGCTCATTTCCAGAGATTCGTTATCACGAAATAAAGCATCTAGACGAAGCCGAGCGTGACATTTCAAGGCAGTTGTTTCCAATCACGCCCCCGAATGATCCGTTATCCCCAAATACATACAATCAGGGGATGAACCCTCACAAACTCGAAACTTCAATATCTTCAAATCCACACGCAATCTTGACTTGAGATCGACCAGGAATGCTTATTTTACTATTCCGAAGCTCTGGGGAAATTTGGGGGGTCAACCGCTTCTCCGGCAAGACTCGCTAAAAACAGCGAGTTTGTATCCTTAGCCCGTTGGAAACTTCGAAGGTACTGGACCGTTATTCAAGCAAATGGGCGTCCGAAAAGACAAATCTTGGAAAGAAGTGACAACAAACGACATCAATTTTGGGCGACGCAAGATTGCCCCTTACACCTCTGGATGCTCCTGCACCAGGATGAAACTAAGCGTCAAATCTTAAAACAAATGCTTCCGCTCATTTCCGGAGATTCGTTATCACGAAATAAAGCATCTAGACGAAGCCGAGCGTGACATTTCAAGGCAGTTGTTTCAAATCACGCCCCCGAATGATCCGTTATCCCCAAATACATACAATCAGGGGATGAACCCTCACAAACTCGAAACTTCAATATCTTCAAATCCACACGCAATCTTGACTTGAGATCGACCAGGAATGCTTATTTTACTATTCCGAAGCTCTGGGGAAATTTGGGGGGTCAACCGCTTCTCCGGCAAGACTCGCTAAAAACAGCGAGTTTGTATCCTTAGCCCGTTGGAAACTTCGAAGGTACTGGACCGTTATTCAAGCAAATGGGCGTCCGAAAAGACAAATCTTGGAAAGAAGTGACAACAAACGACATCAATTTTGGGCGATGCAAGATTGCCCCTTACACCTCTGGATGCTCCTGCACCAGGATGAAACTAAGCGTCAAATCTTAAAACAAATGCTTCCGCTCATTTCCGGAGATTCGTTATCACGAAATAAAGCATCTAGACGAAGCCGAGCGTGACATTTCAAGGCAGTTGTTTCCAATCACGCCCCCGAATGATCCGTTATCCCCAAATACATACAATCAGGGGATGAACCCTCACAAACTCGAAACTTCAATATCTTCAAATCCACACGCAATCTTGACTTGAGATCGACCAGGAATGCTTATTTTACTATTCCGAAGCTCTGGGGAAATTTGGGGGGTCAACCGCTTCTCCGGCAAGACTCGCTAAAAATAGCGAGTTTGTATCCTTAGCCCGTTGGAAACTTCGAAGGTACTGGACCGTTATTCAAGCAAATGGGCGTCCGAAAAGACAAATCTTGGAAAGAAGTGACAACAAACGACATCAATTTTGGGCGACGCAAGATTGCCCCTTACACCTCTGGATGCTCCTGCACCAGGATGAAACTAAGCGTCAAATCTTAAAACAAATGCTTCCGCTCATTTCCGGAGATTCGTTATCACGAAATAAAGCATCTAGACGAAGCCGAGCGTGACATTTCAAGGCAGTTGTTTCCAATCACGCCCCCGAATGATCCGTTATCCCCAAATACATACAATCAGGGGATGAACCCTCACAAACTCGAAACTTCAATATCTTCAAATCCACACGCAATCTTGACTTGAGATCGACCAGGAATGCTTATTTTACTATTCCGAAGCTCTGGGGAAATTTGGGGGGTCAACCGCTTCTCCGGCAAGACTCGCTAAAAATAGCGAGTTTGTATCCTTAGCCCGTTGGAAACTTCGAAGGTACTGGACCGTTATTCAAGCAAATGGGCATCCGAAAAGACAAATCTTGGAAAGAAGTGACAACAAACGACATCAATTTTGGGCGACGCAAGATTGCCCCTTACACCTCTGGATGCTCCTGCACCAGGATGAAACTAAGCGTCAAATCTTAAAACAAATGCTTCCGCTCATTTCCGGAGATTCGTTATCACGAAATAAAGCATCTAGACGAAGCCGAGCGTGACATTTCAAGGCAGTTGTTTCCAATCACGCCCCCGAATGATCCGTTATCCCCAGGGGATGAACCCTCACAAACTCGAAACTTCAATATCTTCAAATCCACACGCAATCTTGACTTGAGATCGACCAGGAATGCTTATTTTACTATTCCGAAGCTCTGGGGAAATTTGGGGGGTCAACCGCTTCTCCGGCAAGACTCGCTAAAAATAGCGAGTTTGTATCCTTAGCCCGTTGGAAACTTCGAAGGTACTGGACCGTTATTCAAGCAAATGGGCGTCCGAAAAGACAAATCTTGGAAAGAAGTGACAACAAACGACATCAATTTTGGGCGACGCAAGATTGCCCCTTACACCTCTGGATGCTCCTGCACCAGGATGAAACTAAGCGTCAAATCTTAAAACAAATGCTTCCGCTCATTTCCGGAGATTCGTTATCACGAAATAAAGCATCTAGACGAAGCCGAGCGTGACATTTCAAGGCAGTTGTTTCCAATCACGCCCCCGAATGATCCGTTATCCCCAAATACATACAATCAGGGGATGAACCCTCACAAACTCGAAACTTCAATATCTTCAAATCCACACGCAATCTTGACTTGAGATCGACCAGGAATGCTTATTTTACTATTCCGAAGCTCTGGGGAAATTTGGGGGGTCAACCGCTTCTCCGGCAAGACTCGCTAAAAATAGCGAGTTTGTATCCTTAGCCCGTTGGAAACTTCGAAGGTACTGGACCGTTATTCAAGCAAATGGGCATCCGAAAAGACAAATCTTGGAAAGAAGTGACAACAAACGACATCAATTTTGGGCGACGCAAGATTGCCCCTTACACCTCTGGATGCTCCTGCACCAGGATGAAACTAAGCGTCAAATCTTAAAACAAATGCTTCCGCTCATTTCCGGAGATTCGTTATCACGAAATAAAGCATCTAGACGAAGCCGAGCGTGACATTTCAAGGCAGTTGTTTCCAATCACGCCCCCGAATGATCCGTTATCCCCAGGGGATGAACCCTCACAAACTCGAAACTTCAATATCTTCAAATCCACACGCAATCTTGACTTGAGATCGACCAGGAATGCTTATTTTACTATTCCGAAGCTCTGGGGAAATTTGGGGGGTCAACCGCTTCTCCGGCAAGACTCGCTAAAAATAGCGAGTTTGTATCCTTAGCCCGTTGGAAACTTCGAAGGTACTGGACCGTTATTCAAGCAAATGGGCGTCCGAAAAGACAAATCTTGGAAAGAAGTGACAACAAACGACATCAATTTTGGGCGACGCAAGATTGCCCCTTACACCTCTGGATGCTCCTGCACCAGGATGAAACTAAGCGTCAAATCTTAAAACAAATGCTTCCGCTCATTTCCGGAGATTCGTTATCACGAAATAAAGCATCTAGACGAAGCCGAGCGTGACATTTCAAGGCAGTTGTTTCCAATCACGCCCCCGAATGATCCGTTATCCCCAAATACATACAATCAGGGGATGAACCCTCACAAACTCGAAACTTCAATATCTTCAAATCCACACGCAATCTTGACTTGAGATCGACCAGGAATGCTTATTTTACTATTCCGAAGCTCTGGGGAAATTTGGGGGGTCAACCGCTTCTCCGGCAAGACTCGCTAAAAATAGCGAGTTTGTATCCTTAGCCCGTTGGAAACTTCGAAGGTACTGGACCGTTATTCAAGCAAATGGGCGTCTGAAAAGACAAATCTTGGAAAGAAGTGACAACAAACGACATCAATTTTGGGCGACGCAAGATTGCCCCTTACACCTCTGGATGCTCCTGCACCAGGATGAAACTAAGCGTCAAATCTTAAAACAAATGCTTCCGCTCATTTCCGGAGATTCGTTATCACGAAATAAAGCATCTAGACGAAGCCGAGCGTGACATTTCAAGGCAGTTGTTTCCAATCACGCCCCCGAATGATCCGTTATCCCCAAATACATACAATCAGGGGATGAACCCTCACAAACTCGAAACTTCAATATCTTCAAATCCACACGCAATCTTGACTTGAGATCGACCAGGAATGCTTATTTTACTATTCCGAAGCTCTGGGGAAATTTGGGGGGTCAACCGCTTCTCCGGCAAGACTCGCTAAAAACAGCGAGTTTGTATCCTTAGCCCGTTGGAAACTTCGAAGGTACTGGACCGTTATTCAAGCAAATGGGCGTCCGAAAAGACAAATCTTGGAAAGAAGTGACAACAAACGACATCAATTTTGGGCGACGCAAGATTGCCCCTTACACCTCTGGATGCTCCTGCACCAGGATGAAACTAAGCGTCAAATCTTAAAACAAATGCTTCCGCTCATTTCCGGAGATTCGTTATCACGAAATAAAGCATCTAGACGAAGCCGAGCGTGACATTTCAAGGCAGTTGTTTCCAATCACGCCCCCGAATGATCCGTTATCCCCAAATACATACAATCAGGGGATGAACCCTCACAAACTCGAAACTTCAATATCTTCAAATCCACACGCAATCTTGACTTGAGATCGACCAGGAATGCTTATTTTACTATTCCGAAGCTCTGGGGAAATTTGGGGGGTCAACCGCTTCTCCGGCAAGACTCGCTAAAAATAGCGAGTTTGTATCCTTAGCCCGTTGGAAACTTCGAAGGTACTGGACCGTTATTCAAGCAAATGGGCGTCCGAAAAGACAAATCTTGGAAAGAAGTGACAACAAACGACATCAATTTTGGGCGACGCAAGATTGCCCCTTACACCTCTGGATGCTCCTGCACCAGGATGAAACTAAGCGTCAAATCTTAAAACAAATGCTTCCGCTCATTTCCGGAGATTCGTTATCACGAAATAAAGCATCTAGACGAAGCCGAGCGTGACATTTCAAGGCAGTTGTTTCCAATCACGCCCCCGAATGATCCGTTATCCCCAAATACATACAATCAGGGGATGAACCCTCACAAACTCGAAACTTCAATATCTTCAAATCCACACGCAATCTTGACTTGAGATCGACCAGGAATGCTTATTTTACTATTCCGAAGCTCTGGGAAAATTTGGGGGGTCAACCGCTTCTCCGGCAAGACTCGCTAAAAACAGCGAGTTTGTATCCTTAGCCCGTTGGAAACTTCGAAGGTACTGGACCGTTATTCAAGCAAATGGGCGTCCGAAAAGACAAATCTTGGAAAGAAGTGACAACAAACGACATCAATTTTGGGCGACGCAAGATTGCCCCTTACACCTCTGGATGCTCCTGCACCAGGATGAAACTAAGCGTCAAATCTTAAAACAAATGCTTCCGCTCATTTCTGGAGATTCGTTATCACGAAATAAAGCATCTAGACGAAGCCGAGCGTGACATTTCAAGGCAGTTGTTTCCAATCACGCCCCCGAATGATCCGTTATCCCCAAATACATACAATCAGGGGATGAACCCTCACAAACTCGAAACTTCAATATCTTCAAATCCACACGCAATCTTGACTTGAGATCGACCAGGAATGCTTATTTTACTATTCCGAAGCTCTGGGGAAATTTGGGGGGTCAACCGCTTCTCCGGCAAGACTCGCTAAAAACAGCGAGTTTGTATCCTTAGCCCGTTGGAAACTTCGAAGGTACTGGACCGTTATTCAAGCAAATGGGCGTCCGAAAAGACAAATCTTGGAAAGAAGTGACAACAAACGACATCAATTTTGGGCGACGCAAGATTGCCCCTTACACCTCTGGATGCTCCTGCACCAGGATGAAACTAAGCGTCAAATCTTAAAACAAATGCTTCCGCTCATTTCCGGAGATTCGTTATCACGAAATAAAGCATCTAGACGAAGCCGAGCGTGACATTTCAAGGCAGTTGTTTCCAATCACGCCCCCGAATGATCCGTTATCCCCAAATACATACAATCAGGGGATGAACCCTCACAAACTCGAAACTTCAATATCTTCAAATCCACACGCAATCTTGACTTGAGATCGACCAGGAATGCTTATTTTACTATTCCGAAGCTCTGGGGAAATTTGGGGGGTCAACCGCTTCTCCGGCAAGACTCGCTAAAAACAGCGAGTTTGTATCCTTAGCCCGTTGGAAACTTCGAAGGTACTGGACCGTTATTCAAGCAAATGGGCGTCCGAAAAGACAAATCTTGGAAAGAAGTGACAACAAACGACATCAATTTTGGGCGACGCAAGATTGCCCCTTACACCTCTGGATGCTCCTGCACCAGGATGAAACTAAGCGTCAAATCTTAAAACAAATGCTTCCGCTCATTTCCGGAGATTCGTTATCACGAAATAAAGCATCCAGACGAAGCCGAGCGTGACATTTCAAGGCAGTTGTTTCCAATCACGCCCCCGAATGATCCGTTATCCCCAAATACATACAATCAGGGGATGAACCCTCACAAACTCGAAACTTCAATATCTTCAAATCCACACGCAATCTTGACTTGAGATCGACCAGGAATGCTTATTTTACTATTCCGAAGCTCTGGGGAAATTTGGGGGGTCAACCGCTTCTCCGGCAAGACTCGCTAAAAACAGCGAGTTTGTATCCTTAGCCCGTTGGAAACTTCGAAGGTACTGGACCGTTATTCAAGCAAATGGGCGTCCGAAAAGACAAATCTTGGAAAGAAGTGACAACAAACGACATCAATTTTGGGCGACGCAAGATTGCCCCTTACACCTCTGGATGCTCCTGCACCAGGATGAAACTAAGCGTCAAATCTTAAAACAAATGCTTCCGCTCATTTCCGGAGATTCGTTATCACGAAATAAAGCATCTAGACGAAGCCGAGCGTGACATTTCAAGGCAGTTGTTTCCAATCACGCCCCCGAATGATCCGTTATCCCCAAATACATACAATCAAGGGATGAACCCTCACAAACTCGAAACTTCAATATCTTCAAATCCACATGCAATCTTGACTTGAGATCGACCAGGAATGCTTATTTTACTATTCCGAAGCTCTGGGGAAATTTGGGGGGTCAACCGCTTCTCCGGCAAGACTCGCTAAAAACAGCGAGTTTGTATCCTTAGCCCGTTGGAAACTTCGAAGGTACTGGACCGTTATTCAAGCAAATGGGCGTCCGAAAAGACAAATCTTGGAAAGAAGTGACAACAAACGACATCAATTTTGGGCGACGCAAGATTGCCCCTTACACCTCTGGATGCTCCTGCACCAGGATGAAACTAAGCGTCAAATCTTAAAACAAATGCTTCCGCTCATTTCCGGAGATTCGTTATCACGAAATAAAGCATCCAGACGAAGCCGAGCGTGACATTTCAAGGCAGTTGTTTCCAATCACGCCCCCGAATGATCCGTTATCCCCAAATACATACAATCAGGGGATGAACCCTCACAAACTCGAAACTTCAATATCTTCAAATCCACACGCAATCTTGACTTGAGATCGACCAGGAATGCTTATTTTACTATTCCGAAGCTCTGGGGAAATTTGGGGGGTCAACCGCTTCTCCGGCAAGACTCGCTAAAAATAGCGAGTTTGTATCCTTAGCCCGTTGGAAACTTCGAAGGTACTGGACCGTTATTCAAGCAAATGGGCGTCCGAAAAGACAAATCTTGGAAAGAAGTGACAACAAACGACATCAATTTTGGGCGACGCAAGATTGCCCCTTACACCTCTGGATGCTCCTGCACCAGGATGAAACTAAGCGTCAAATCTTAAAACAAATGCTTCCGCTCATTTCCGGAGATTCGTTATCACGAAATAAAGCATCTAGACGAAGCCGAGCGTGACATTTCAAGGCAGTTGTTTCCAATCACGCCCCCGAATGATCCGTTATCCCCAAATACATACAATCAGGGGATGAACCCTCACAAACTCGAAACTTCAATATCTTCAAATCCACACGCAATCTTGACTTGAGATCGACCAGGAATGCTTATTTTACTATTCCGAAGCTCTGGGGAAATTTGGGGGGTCAACCGCTTCTCCGGCAAGACTCGCTAAAAACAGCGAGTTTGTATCCTTAGCCCGTTGGAAACTTCGAAGGTACTGGACCGTTATTCAAGCAAATGGGCGTCCGAAAAGACAAATCTTGGAAAGAAGTGACAACAAACGACATCAATTTTGGGCGACGCAAGATTGCCCCTTACACCTCTGGATGCTCCTGCACCAGGATGAAACTAAGCGTCAAATCTTAAAACAAATGCTTCCGCTCATTTCCGGAGATTCGTTATCACGAAATAAAGCATCTAGACGAAGCCGAGCGTGACATTTCAAGGCAGTTGTTTCCAATCACGCCCCCGAATGATCCGTTATCCCCAAATACATACAATCAGGGGATGAACCCTCACAAACTCGAAACTTCAATATCTTCAAATCCACACGCAATCTTGACTTGAGATCGACCAGGAATGCTTATTTTACTATTCCGAAGCTCTGGGGAAATTTGGGGGGTCAACCGCTTCTCCGGCAAGACTCGCTAAAAATAGCGAGTTTGTATCCTTAGCCCGTTGGAAACTTCGAAGGTACTGGACCGTTATTCAAGCAAATGGGCGTCCGAAAAGACAAATCTTGGAAAGAAGTGACAACAAACGACATCAATTTTGGGCGACGCAAGATTGCCCCTTACACCTCTGGATGCTCCTGCACCAGGATGAAACTAAGCGTCAAATCTTAAAACAAATGCTTCCGCTCATTTCCGGAGATACGTTATCACGAAATAAAGCATCTAGACGAAGCCGAGCGTGACATTTCAAGGCAGTTGTTTCCAATCACGCCCCCGAATGATCCGTTATCCCCAAATACATACAATCAGGGGATGAACCCTCACAAACTCGAAACTTCAATATCTTCAAATCCACACGCAATCTTGACCAGGAATGCTTATTTTACTATTCCGAAGCTCTGGGGAAATTTGGGGGGTCAACCGCTTCTCCGGCAAGACTCGCTAAAAATAGCGAGTTTGTATCCTTAGCCCGTTGGAAACTTCGAAGGTACTGGACCGTTATTCAAGCAAATGGGCGTCCGAAAAGACAAATCTTGGAAAGAAGTGACAACAAACGACATCAATTTTGGGCGACGCAAGATTGCCCCTTACACCTCTGGATGCTCCTGCACCAGGATGAAACTAAGCGTCAAATCTTAAAACAAATGCTTCCGCTCATTTCCGGAGATTCGTTATCACGAAATAAAGCATCTAGACGAAGCCGAGCGTGACATTTCAAGGCAGTTGTTTCCAATCACGCCCCCGAATGATCCGTTATCCCCAAATACATACAATCAGGGGATGAACCCTCACAAACTCGAAACTTCAATATCTTCAAATCCACACGCAATCTTGACCAGGAATGCTTATTTTACTATTCCGAAGCTCTGGGGAAATTTGGGGGGTCAACCGCTTCGCCGGCAAGACTCGCTAAAAATAGCGAGTTTGTATCCTTAGCCCGTTGGAAACTTCGAAGGTACTGGACCGTTATTCAAGCAAATGGGCGTCCGAAAAGACAAATCTTGGAAAGAAGTGACAACAAACGACATCAATTTTGGGCGACGCAAGATTGCCCCTTACACCTCTGGATGCTCCTGCACCAGGATGAAACTAAGCGTCAAATCTTAAAACAAATGCTTCCGCTCATTTCCGGAGATTCGTTATCACGAAATAAAGCATCTAGACGAAGCCGAGCGTGACATTTCAAGGCAGTTGTTTCCAATCACGCCCCCGAATGATCCGTTATCCCCAAATACATACAATCAGGGGATGAACCCTCACAAACTCGAAACTTCAATATCTTCAAATCCACACGCAATCTTGACTTGAGATCGACCAGGAATGCTTATTTTACTATTCCGAAGCTCTGGGGAAATTTGGGGGGTCAACCGCTTCTCCGGCAAGACTCGCTAAAAATAGCGAGTTTGTATCCTTAGCCCGTTGGAAACTTCGAAGGTACTGGACCGTTATTCAAGCAAATGGGCGTCCGAAAAGACAAATCTTGGAAAGAAGTGACAACAAACGACATCAATTTTGGGCGACGCAAGATTGCCCCTTACACCTCTGGATGCTCCTGCACCAGGATGAAACTAAGCGTCAAATCTTAAAACAAATGCTTCCGCTCATTTCCGGAGATTCGTTATCACGAAATAAAGCATCTAGACGAAGCCGAGCGTGACATTTCAAGGCAGTTGTTTCCAATCACGCCCCCGAATGATCCGTTATCCCCAAATACATACAATCAGGGGATGAACCCTCACAAACTCGAAACTTCAATATCTTCAAATCCACACGCAATCTTGACTTGAGATCGACCAGGAATGCTTATTTTACTATTCTGAAGCTCTGGGGAAATTTGGGGGGTCAACCGCTTCTCCAGCAAGACTCGCTAAAAATAGCGAGTTTGTATCCTTAGCCCGTTGGAAACTTCGAAGGTACTGGACCGTTATTCAAGCAAATGGGCGTCCGAAAAGACAAATCTTGGAAAGAAGTGACAACAAACGACATCAATTTTGGGCGACGCAAGATTGCCCCTTACACCTCTGGATGCTCTGCACCAGGATGAAACTAAGCGTCAAATCTTAAAACAAATGCTTCCGCTCATTTCCGGAGATTCGTTATCACGAAATAAAGCATCTAGACGAAGCCGAGCGTGACATTTCAAGGCAGTTGTTTCCAATCACGCCCCCGAATGATCCGTTATCCCCAAATACATACAATCAGGGGATGAACCCTCACAAACTCGAAACTTCAATATCTTCAAATCCACACGCAATCTTGACTTGAGATCGATCAGGAATGCTTATTTTACTATTCCGAAGCTCTGGGGAAATTTGGGGGGTCAACCGCTTCTCCGGCAAGACTCGCTAAAAACAGCGAGTTTGTATCCTTAGCCCGTTGGAAACTTCGAAGGTACTGGACCGTTATTCAAGCAAATGGGCGTCCGAAAAGACAAATCTTGGAAAGAAGTGACAACAAATGACATCAATTTTGGGCGACGCAAGATTGCCCCTTACACCTCTGGATGCTCCTGCACCAGGATGAAACTAAGCGTCAAATCTTAAAACAAATGCTTCCGCTCATTTCCGGAGATTCGTTATCACGAAATAAAGCATCTAGACGAAGCCGAGCGTGACATTTCAAGGCAGTTGTTTCCAATCACGCCCCCGAATGATCCGTTATCCCCAAATACATACAATTAGGGGATGAACCCTCCTCACAAACTCGAAACTTCAATATCTTCAAATCCACACGCAATCTTGACTTGAGATCGACCAGGAATGCTTATTTTACTATTCTGAAGCTCTGGGGAAATTTGGGGGGTCAACCGCTTCTCTGGCAAGACTCGCTAAAAATAGCGAGTTTGTATCCTTAGCCCGTTGGAAACTTCGAAGGTACTGGACCGTTATTCAAGCAAATGGGCGTCCGAAAAGACAAATCTTGGAAAGAAGTGACAACAAACGACATCAATTTTGGGCGACGCAAGATTGCCCCTTACACCTCTGGATGCTCCTGCACCAGGATGAAACTAAGCGTCAAATCTTAAAACAAATGCTTCCGCTCATTTCCGGAGATTCGTTATCACGAAATAAAGCATCTAGACGAAGCCGAGCGTGACATTTCAAGGCAGTTGTTTCCAATCACGCCCCCGAATGATCCGTTATCCCCAAATACATACAATCAGGGGATGAACCCTCACAAACTCGAAACTTCAATATCTTCAAATCCACACGCAATCTTGACTTGAGATCGACCAGGAATGCTTATTTTACTATTCCGAAGCTCTGGGGAAATTTGGGGGGTCAACCGCTTCTCCGGCAAGACTCGCTAAAAATAGCGAGTTTGTATCCTTAGCCCGTTGGAAACTTCGAAGGTACTGGACCGTTATTCAAGCAAATGGGCGTCCGAAAAGACAAATCTTGGAAAGAAGTGACAACAAACGACATCAATTTTGGGCGACGCAAGATTGCCCCTTACACCTCTGGATGCTCCTGCACCAGGATGAAACTAAGCGTCAAATCTTAAAACAAATGCTTCCGCTCATTTCCGGAGATTCGTTATCACGAAATAAAGCATCTAGACGAAGCCGAGCGTGACATTTCAAGGCAGTTGTTTCCAATCACGCCCCCGAATGATCCGTTATCCCCAAATACATACAATCAGGGGATGAACCCTCCTCACAAACTCGAAACTTCAATATCTTCAAATCCACACGCAATCTTGACTTGAGATCGACCAGGAATGCTTATTTTACTATTCCGAAGCTCTGGGGAAATTTGGGGGGTCAACCGCTTCTCCGGCAAGACTCGCTAAAAATAGCGAGTTTGTATCCTTAGCCCGTTGGAAACTTCGAAGGTACTGGACCGTTATTCAAGCAAATGGGCGTCCGAAAAGACAAATCTTGGAAAGAAGTGACAACAAACGACATCAATTTTGGGCGACGCAAGATTGCCCCTTACACCTCTGGATGCTCCTGCACCAGGATGAAACTAAGCGTCAAATCTTAAAACAAATGCTTCCGCTCATTTCCGGAGATTCGTTATCACGAAATAAAGCATCTAGACGAAGCCGAGCGTGACATTTCAAGGCAGTTGTTTCCAATCACGCCCCCGAATGATCCGTTATCCCCAAATACATACAATCAGGGGATGAACCCTCACAAACTCGAAACTTCAATATCTTCAAATCCACACGCAATCTTGACTTGAGATCGACCAGGAATGCTTATTTTACTATTCCGAAGCTCTGGGGAAATTTGGGGGGTCAACCGCTTCTCCGGCAAGACTCGCTAAAAATAGCGAGTTTGTATCCTTAGCCCGTTGGAAACTTCGAAGGTACTGGACCGTTATTCAAGCAAATGGGCGTCCGAAAAGACAAATCTTGGAAAGAAGTGACAACAAACGACATCAATTTTGGGCGACGCAAGATTGCCCCTTACACCTCTGGATGCTCCTGCACCAGGATGAAACTAAGTGTCAAATCTTAAAACAAATGCTTCCGCTCATTTCCGGAGATTCGTTATCACGAAATAAAGCATCTAGACGAAGCCGAGCGTGACATTTCAAGGCAGTTGTTTCCAATCACGCCCCCGAATGATCCGTTATCCCCAAATACATACAATCAGGGGATGAACCCTCACAAACTCGAAACTTCAATATCTTCAAATCCACACGCAATCTTGACTTGAGATCGACCAGGAATGCTTATTTTACTATTCCGAAGCTCTGGGGAAATTTGGGGGGTCAACCGCTTCTCCGGCAAGACTCGCTAAAAATAGCGAGTTTGTATCCTTAGCCCGTTGGAAACTTCGAAGGTACTGGACCGTTATTCAAGCAAATGGGCGTCTGAAAAGACAAATCTTGGAAAGAAGTGACAACAAACGACATCAATTTTGGGCGACGCAAGATTGCCCCTTACACCTCTGGATGCTCCTGCACCAGGATGAAACTAAGCGTCAAATCTTAAAACAAATGCTTCCGCTCATTTCCGGAGATTTGTTATCACGAAATAAAGCATCTAGACGAAGCCGAGCGTGACATTTCAAGGCAGTTGTTTCCAATCACGCCCCCGAATGATCCGTTATCCCCAAATACATACAATCAGGGGATGAACCCTCACAAACTCGAAACTTCAATATCTTCAAATCCACACGCAATCTTGACATGAGATCGACCAGGAATGCTTATTTTACTATTCCGAAGCTCTGGGGAAATTTGGGGGGTCAACCGCTTCTCCGGCAAGACTCGCTAAAAATAGCGAGTTTGTATCCTTAGCCCGTTGGAAACTTCGAAGGTACTGGACCGTTATTCAAGCAAATGGGCGTCCGAAAAGACAAATCTTGGAAAGAAGTGACAACAAACGACATCAATTTTGGGCGACGCAAGATTGCCCCTTACACCTCTGGATGCTCCTGCACCAGGATGAAACTAAGCGTCAAATCTTAAAACAAATGCTTCCGCTCATTTCCGGAGATTCGTTATCACGAAATAAAGCATCTAGACGAAGCCGAGCGTGACATTTCAAGGCAGTTGTTTCCAATCACGCCCCCGAATGATCCGTTATCCCCAAATACATACAATCAGGGGATGAACCCTCACAAACTCGAAACTTCAATATCTTCAAATCCACACGCAATCTTGACTTGAGATCGACCAGGAATGCTTATTTTACTATTCCGAAGCTCTGGGGAAATTTGGGGGGTCAACCGCTTCTCCGGCAAGACTCGCTAAAAATAGCGAGTTTGTATCCTTAGCCCGTTGGAAACTTCGAAGGTACTGGACCGTTATTCAAGCAAATGGGTGTCCGAAAAGACAAATCTTGGAAAGAAGTGACAACAAACGACATCAATTTTGGGCGACGCAAGATTGCCCCTTACACCTCTGGATGCTCCTGCACCAGGATGAAACTAAGCGTCAAATCTTAAAACAAATGCTTCCGCTCATTTCCGGAGATTCGTTATCATGAAATAAAGCATCTAGACGAAGCCGAGCGTGACATTTCAAGGCAGTTGTTTCCAATCACGCCCCCGAATGATCCGTTATCCCCAAATACATACAATCAGGGGATGAACCCTCACAAACTCGAAACTTCAATATCTTCAAATCCACACGCAATCTTGACTTGAGATCGACCAGGAATGCTTATTTTACTATTCCGAAGCTCTGGGGAAATTTGGGGGGTCAACCGCTTCTCCGGCAAGACTCGCTAAAAATAGCGAGTTTGTATCCTTAGCCCGTTGGAAACTTCGAAGGTACTGGACCGTTATTCAAACAAATGGGCGTCCGAAAAGACAAATCTTGGAAAGAAGTGACAACAAACGACATCAATTTTGGGCGACGCAAGATTGCCCCTTACACCTCTGGATGCTCCTGCACCAGGATGAAACTAAGCGTCAAATCTTAAAACAAATGCTTCCGCTCATTTCCGGAGATTCGTTATCACGAAATAAAGCATCTAGACGAAGCCGAGCGTGACATTTCAAGGCAGTTGTTTCCAATCACGCCCCCGAATGATCCGTTATCCCCAAATACATACAATCAGGGGATGAACCCTCCTCACAAACTCGAAACTTCAATATCTTCAAATCCACACGCAATCTTGACTTGAGATCGACCAGGAATGCTTATTTTACTATTCCGAAGCTCTGGGGAAATTTGGGGGGTCAACCGCTTCTCCGGCAAGACTCGCTAAAAATAGCGAGTTTGTATCCTTAGCCCGTTGGAAACTTCGAAGGTACTGGACCGTTATTCAAGCAAATGGGCGTCCGAAAAGACAAATATTGGAAAGAAGTGACAACAAACGACATCAATTTTGGGCGACGCAAGATTGCCCCTTACACCTCTGGATGCTCCTGCACCAGGATGAAACTAAGCGTCAAATCTTAAAACAAATGCTTCCGCTCATTTCCGGAGATTCGTTATCACGAAATAAAGCATCTAGACGAAGCCGAGCGTGACATTTCAAGGCAGTTGTTTCCAATCACGCCCCTGAATGATCCGTTATCCCCAAATACATACAATCAGGGGATGAACCCTCACAAACTCGAAACTTCAATATCTTCAAATCCACACGCAATCTTGACTTGAGATCGACCAGGAATGCTTATTTTACTATTCCGAAGCTCTGGGGAAATTTGGGGGGTCAACCGCTTCTCCGGCAAGACTCGCTAAAAATAGCGAGTTTGTATCCTTAGCCCGTTGGAAACTTCGAAGGTACTGGACCGTTATTCAAGCAAATGGGCGTCCGAAAAGACAAATCTTGGAAAGAAGTGACAACAAACGACATCAATTTTGGGCGACGCAAGATTGCCCCTTACACCTCTGGATGCTCCTGCACCAGGATGAAACTAAGCGTCAAATCTTAAAACAAATGCTTCCGCTCATTTCCGGAGATTCGTTATCATGAAATAAAGCATCTAGACGAAGCCGAGCGTGACATTTCAAGGCAGTTGTTTCCAATCACGCCCCCGAATGATCCGTTATCCCCAAATACATACAATCAGGGGATGAACCCTCCTCACAAACTCGAAACTTCAATATCTTCAAATCCACACGCAATCTTGACTTGAGATCGACCAGGAATGCTTATTTTACTATTCCGAAGCTCTGGGGAAATTTGGGGGGTCAACCGCTTCTCCGGCAAGACTCGCTAAAAATAGCGAGTTTGTATCCTTAGCCCGTTGGAAACTTCAAAGGTACTGGACCGTTATTCAAGCAAATGGGCGTCCGAAAAGACAAATCTTGGAAAGAAGTGACAACAAACGACATCAATTTTGGGCGACGCAAGATTGCCCCTTACACCTCTGGATGCTCCTGCACCAGGATGAAACTAAGCGTCAAATCTTAAAACAAATGCTTCCGCTCATTTCCGGAGATTCGTTATCACGAAATAAAGCATCTAGACGAAGCCGAGCGTGACATTTCAAGGCAGTTGTTTCCAATCACGCCCCCGAATGATCCGTTATCCCCAAATACAAACAATCAGGGGATGAACCCTCCTCACAAACTCGAAACTTCAATATCTTCAAATCCACACGCAATCTTGACTTGAGATCGACCAGGAATGCTTATTTTACTATTCCGAAGCTCTGGGGAAATTTGGGGGGTCAACCGCTTCTCCGGCAAGACTCGCTAAAAATAGCGAGTTTGTATCCTTAGCCCGTTGGAAACTTCGAAGGTACTGGACCGTTATTCAAGCAAATGGGCGTCCGAAAAGACAAATCTTGGAAAGAAGTGACAACAAACGACATCAATTTTGGGCGACGCAAGATTGCCCCTTACACCTCTGGATGCTCCTGCACCAGGATGAAACTAAGCGTCAAATCTTAAAACAAATGCTTCCGCTCATTTCCGGAGATTCGTTATCACGAAATAAAGCATCTAGACGAAGCCGAGCGTGACATTTCAAGGCAGTTGTTTCCAATCACGCCCCCGAATGATCCGTTATCCCCAAATACATACAATCAGGGGATGAACCCTCACAAACTCGAAACTTCAATATCTTCAAATCCACACGCAATCTTGACTTGAGATCGACCAGGAATGCTTATTTTACTATTCCGAAGCTCTGGGGAAATTTGGGGGGTCAACCGCTTCTCCGGCAAGACTCGCTAAAAATAGCGAGTTTGTATCCTTAGCCCGTTGGAAACTTCGAAGGTACTGGACCGTTATTCAAGCAAATGGGCGTTCGAAAAGACAAATCTTGGAAAGAAGTGACAACAAACGACATCAATTTTGGGCGACGCAAGATTGCCCCTTACACCTCTGGATGCTCCTGCACCAGGATGAAACTAAGCGTCAAATCTTAAAACAAATGCTTCCGCTCATTTCCGGAGATTCGTTATCACGAAATAAAGCATCTAGACGAAGCCGAGCGTGACATTTCAAGGCAGTTGTTTCCAATCACGCCCCCGAATGATCCGTTATCCCCAAATACATACAATCAGGGGATGAACCCTCACAAACTCGAAACTTCAATATCTTCAAATCCACACGCAATCTTGACTTGAGATCGACCAGGAATGCTTATTTTACTATTCCGAAGCTCTGGGGAAATTTGGGGGGTCAACCGCTTCTCCGGCAAGACTCGCTAAAAATAGCGAGTTTGTATCCTTAGCCCGTTGGAAACTTCGAAGGTACTGGACCGTTATTCAAGCAAATGGGCGTCCGAAAAGACAAATCTTGGAAAGAAGTGACAACAAACGACATCAATTTTGGGCGACGCAAGATTGCCCCTTACACCTCTGGATGCTCCTGCACCAGGATGAAACTAAGCGTCAAATCTTAAAACAAATGCTTCCGCTCATTTCCGGAGATTCGTTATCACGAAATAAAGCATCTAGACGAAGCCGAGCGTGACATTTCAAGGCAGTTGTTTCCAATCACGCCCCCGAATGATCCGTTATCCCCAAATACATACAATCAGGGGATGAACCCTCACAAACTCGAAACTTCAATATCTTCAAATCCACACGCAATCTTGAATTGAGATCGACCAGGAATGCTTATTTTACTATTCCGAAGCTCTGGGGAAATTTGGGGGGTCAACCGCTTCTCCGGCAAGACTCGCTAAAAATAGCGAGTTTGTATCCTTAGCCCGTTGGAAACTTCGAAGGTACTGGACCGTTATTCAAGCAAATGGGCGTCCGAAAAGACAAATCTTGGAAAGAAGTGACAACAAACGACATCAATTTTGGGCGACGCAAGATTGCCCCTTACACCTCTGGATGCTCCTGCACCAGGATGAAACTAAGCGTCAAATCTTAAAACAAATGCTTCCGCTCATTTCCGGAGATTCGTTATCACGAAATAAAGCATCTAGACGAAGCCGAGCGTGACATTTCAAGGCAGTTGTTTCCAATCACGCCCCCGAATGATCCGTTATCCCCAAATACATACAATCAGGGGATGAACCCTCCTCACAAACTTGAAACTTCAATATCTTCAAATCCACATGCAATCTTGACTTGAGATCGACCAGGAATGCTTATTTTACTATTCCGAAGCTCTGGGGAAATTTGGGGGGTCAACCGCTTCTCCGGCAAGACTCGGTAAAAATAGCGAGTTTGTATCCTTAGCCCGTTGGAAACTTCGAAGGTACTGGACCGTTATTCAAGCAAATGGGCGTCCGAAAAGACAAATCTTGGAAAGAAGTGACAACAAACGACATCAATTTTGGGCGACGCAAGATTGCCCCTTACACCTCTGGATGCTCCTGCACCAGGATGAAACTAAGCGTCAAATCTTAAAACAAATGCTTCCGCTCATTTCCGGAGATTCGTTATCACGAAATAAAGCATCTAGACGAAGCCGAGCGTGACATTTCAAGGCAGTTGTTTCCAATCACGCCCCCGAATGATCCGTTATCCCCAAATACATACAATCAGGGGATGAACCCTCACAAACTCGAAACTTCAATATCTTCAAATCCACACGCAATCTTGACTTGAGATCGACCAGGAATGCTTATTTTACTATTCTGAAGCTCTGGGGAAATTTGGGGGGTCAACCGCTTCTCCGGCAAGACTCGCTAAAAATAGCGAGTTTGTATCCTTAGCCCGTTGGAAACTTCGAAGGTACTGGACCGTTATTCAAGCAAATGGGCGTCCGAAAAGACAAATCTTGGAAAGAAGTGACAACAAACGACATCAATTTTGGGCGACGCAAGATTGCCCCTTACACCTCGGATGCTCCTGCACCAGGATGAAACTAAGCGTCAAATCTTAAAACAAATGCTTCCGCTCATTTCCGGAGATTCGTTATCACGAAATAAAGCATCTAGACGAAGCCGAGCGTGACATTTCAAGGCAGTTGTTTCCAATCACGCCCCCGAATGATCCGTTATCCCCAAATACATACAATCAGGGGATGAACCCTCACAAACTCGAAACTTCAATATCTTCAAATCCACACGCAATCTTGACTTGAGATCGACCAGGAATGCTTATTTTACTATTCCGAAGCTCTGGGGAAATTTGGGGGGTCAACCGCTTCTCCGGCAAGACTCGCTAAAAATAGCGAGTTTGTATCCTTAGCCCGTTGGAAACTTCGAAGGTACTGGACCGTTATTCAAGCAAATGGGCGTCCGAAAAGACAAATCTTGGAAAGAAGTGACAACAAACGACATCAATTTTGGGCGACGCAAGATTGCCCCTTACACCTCTGGATGCTCCTGCACCAGGATGAAACTAAGCGTCAAATCTTAAAACAAATGCTTCCGCTCATTTCCGGAGATTCGTTATCACGAAATAAAGCATCTAGACGAAGCCGAGCGTGACATTTCAAGGCAGTTGTTTCAAATCACGCCCCCGAATGATCCGTTATCCCCAAATACATACAATCAGGGGATGAACCCTCACAAACTCGAAACTTCAATATCTTCAAATCCACACGCAATCTTGACTTGAGATCGACCAGGAATGCTTATTTTACTATTCCGAAGCTCTGGGGAAATTTGGGGGGTCAACCGCTTCTCCGGCAAGACTCGCTAAAAACAGCGAGTTTGTATCCTTAGCCCGTTGGAAACTTCGAAGGTACTGGACCGTTATTCAAGCAAATGGGCGTCCGAAAAGACAAATCTTGGAAAGAAGTGACAACAAACGACATCAATTTTGGGCGACGCAAGATTGCCCCTTACACCTCTGGATGCTCCTGCACCAGGATGAAACTAAGCGTCAAATCTTAAAACAAATGCTTCCGCTCATTTCCGGAGATTCGTTATCACGAAATAAAGCATCTAGACGAAGCCGAGCGTGACATTTCAAGGCAGTTGTTTCCAATCACGCCCCCGAATGATCCGTTATCCCCAAATACATACAATCAGGGGATGAACCCTCACAAACTCGAAACTTCAATATCTTCAAATCCACACGCAATCTTGACTTGAGATCGACCAGGAATGCTTATTTTACTATTCCGAAGCTCTGGGGAAATTTGGGGGGTCAACCGCTTCTCCGGCAAGACTCGCTAAAAATAGCGAGTTTGTATCCTTAGCCCGTTGGAAACTTCGAAGGTACTGGACCGTTATTCAAGCAAATGGGCGTCCGAAAAGACAAATCTTGGAAAGAAGTGACAACAAACGACATCAATTTTGGGCGACGCAAGATTGCCCCTTACACCTCTGGATGCTCCTGCACCAGGATGAAACTAAGCGTCAAATCTTAAAACAAATGCTTCCGCTCATTTCCGGAGATTCGTTATCACGAAATAAAGCATCTAGACGAAGCCGAGCGTGACATTTCAAGGCAGTTGTTTCCAATCACGCCCCCGAATGATCCGTTATCCCCAAATACATACAATCAGGGGATGAACCCTCACAAACTCGAAACTTCAATATCTTCAAATCCACACGCAATCTTGACTTGAGATCGACCAGGAATGCTTATTTTACTATTCCGAAGCTCTGGGGAAATTTGGGGGGTCAACCGCTTCTCCGGCAAGACTCGCTAAAAATAGCGAGTTTGTATCCTTAGCCCGTTGGAAACTTCGAAGGTACTAGACCGTTATTCAAGCAAATGGGCATCCGAAAAGACAAATCTTGGAAAGAAGTGACAACAAACGACATCAATTTTGGGCGACGCAAGATTGCCCCTTACACCTCTGGATGCTCCTGCACCAGGATGAAACTAAGCGTCAAATCTTAAAACAAATGCTTCCGCTCATTTCCGGAGATTCGTTATCACGAAATAAAGCATCTAGACGAAGCCGAGCGTGACATTTCAAGGCAGTTGTTTCCAATCACGCCCCCGAATGATCCGTTATCCCCAAATACATACAATCAGGGGATGAACCCTCACAAACTCGAAACTTCAATATCTTCAAATCCACACGCAATCTTGACTTGAGATCGACCAGGAATGCTTATTTTACTATTCCGAAGCTCTGGGGAAATTTGGGGGGTCAACCGCTTCTCCGGCAAGACTCGCTAAAAATAGCGAGTTTGTATCCTTAGCCCGTTGGAAACTTCGAAGGTACTGGACCGTTATTCAAGCAAATGGGCGTCCGAAAAGACAAATCTTGGAAAGAAGTGACAACAAACGACATCAATTTTGGGCGACGCAAGATTGCCCCTTACACCTCTGGATGCTCCTGCACCAGGATGAAACTAAGCGTCAAATCTTAAAACAAATGCTTCCGCTCATTTCCGGAGATTCGTTATCACGAAATAAAGCA
The DNA here is from genome assembly GCA_027924645.1 of Cunninghamia lanceolata. Lineage (NCBI taxonomy): Eukaryota > Viridiplantae > Streptophyta > Pinopsida > Cupressales > Cupressaceae > Cunninghamia > Cunninghamia lanceolata. The sequence continues at coordinate 125,637 of BSBN01001812.1, read as the reverse complement.
TCTAGACGAAGCCGAGCGTGACATTTCAAGGCAGTTGTTTCCAATCACGCCCCCGAATGATCCGTTATCCCCAAATACATACAATCAGGGGATGAACCCTCACAAACTCGAAACTTCAATATCTTCAAATCCACACGCAATCTTGACTTGAGATCGACCAGGAATGCTTATTTTACTATTCCGAAGCTCTGGGGAAATTTGGGGGGTCAACCGCTTCTCCGGCAAGACTCGCTAAAAACAGCGAGTTTGTATCCTTAGCCCGTTGGAAACTTCGAAGGTACTGGACCGTTATTCAAGCAAATGGGCGTCCGAAAAGACAAATCTTGGAAAGAAGTGACAACAAACGACATCAATTTTGGGCGACGCAAGATTGCCCCTTACACCTCTGGATGCTCCTGCACCAGGATGAAACTAAGCGTCAAATCTTAAAACAAATGCTTCCGCTCATTTCCGGAGATTCGTTATCACGAAATAAAGCATCTAGACGAAGCCGAGCGTGACATTTCAAGGCAGTTGTTTCCAATCACGCCCCCGAATGATCCGTTATCCCCAAATACATACAATCAGGGGATGAACCCTCACAAACTCGAAACTTCAATATCTTCAAATCCACACGCAATCTTGACTTGAGATCGACCAGGAATGCTTATTTTACTATTCCGAAGCTCTGGGGAAATTTGGGGGGTCAACCGCTTCTCCGGCAAGACTCGCTAAAAATAGCGAGTTTGTATCCTTAGCCCGTTGGAAACTTCGAAGGTACTGGACCGTTATTCAAGCAAATGGGCGTCCGAAAAGACAAATCTTGGAAAGAAGTGACAACAAACGACATCAATTTTGGGCGACGCAAGATTGCCCCTTACACCTCTGGATGCTCCTGCACCAGGATGAAACTAAGCGTCAAATCTTAAAACAAATGCTTCCGCTCATTTCCGGAGATTCGTTATCACGAAATAAAGCATCTAGACGAAGCCGAGCGTGACATTTCAAGGCAGTTGTTTCCAATCACGCCCCCGAATGATCCGTTATCCCCAAATACATACAATCAGGGGATGAACCCTCACAAACTCGAAACTTCAATATCTTCAAATCCACATGCAATCTTGACTTGAGATCGACCAGGAATGCTTATTTTACTATTCCGAAGCTCTGGGAAAATTTGGGGGGTCAACCGCTTCTCCGGCAAGACTCGCTAAAAACAGCGAGTTTGTATCCTTAGCCCGTTGGAAACTTCGAAGGTACTGGACCGTTATTCAAGCAAATGGGCGTCCGAAAAGACAAATCTTGGAAAGAAGTGACAACAAACGACATCAATTTTGGGCGACGCAAGATTGCCCCTTACACCTCTGGATGCTCCTGCACCAGGATGAAACTAAGCGTCAAATCTTAAAACAAATGCTTCCGCTCATTTCTGGAGATTCGTTATCACGAAATAAAGCATCTAGACGAAGCCGAGCGTGACATTTCAAGGCAGTTGTTTCCAATCACGCCCCCGAATGATCCGTTATCCCCAAATACATACAATCAGGGGATGAACCCTCACAAACTCGAAACTTCAATATCTTCAAATCCACACGCAATCTTGACTTGAGATCGACCAGGAATGCTTATTTTACTATTCCGAAGCTCTGGGGAAATTTGGGGGGTCAACCGCTTCTCCGGCAAGACTCGCTAAAAACAGCGAGTTTGTATCCTTAGCCCGTTGGAAACTTCGAAGGTACTGGACCGTTATTCAAGCAAATGGGCGTCCGAAAAGACAAATCTTGGAAAGAAGTGACAACAAACGACATCAATTTTGGGCGACGCAAGATTGCCCCTTACACCTCTGGATGCTCCTGCACCAGGATGAAACTAAGCGTCAAATCTTAAAACAAATGCTTCCGCTCATTTCCGGAGATTCGTTATCACGAAATAAAGCATCTAGACGAAGCCGAGCGTGACATTTCAAGGCAGTTGTTTCCAATCACGCCCCCGAATGATCCGTTATCCCCAAATACATACAATCAGGGGATGAACCCTCACAAACTCGAAACTTCAATATCTTCAAATCCACACGCAATCTTGACTTGAGATCGACCAGGAATGCTTATTTTACTATTCCGAAGCTCTGGGGAAATTTGGGGGGTCAACCGCTTCTCCGGCAAGACTCGCTAAAAATAGCGAGTTTGTATCCTTAGCCCGTTGGAAACTTCGAAGGTACTGGACCGTTATTCAAGCAAATGGGCGTCCGAAAAGACAAATCTTGGAAAGAAGTGACAACAAACGACATCAATTTTGGGCGACGCAAGATTGCCCCTTACACCTCTGGATGCTCCTGCACCAGGATGAAACTAAGCGTCAAATCTTAAAACAAATGCTTCCGCTCATTTCCGGAGATTCGTTATCACGAAATAAAGCATCTAGACGAAGCCGAGCGTGACATTTCAAGGCAGTTGTTTCCAATCACGCCCCCGAATGATCCGTTATCCCCAAATACATACAATCAGGAGATGAACCCTCACAAACTCGAAACTTCAATATCTTCAAATCCACACGCAATCTTGACTTGAGATCGACCAGGAATGCTTATTTTACTATTCCGAAGCTCTGGGAAAATTTGGGGGGTCAACCGCTTCTCCGGCAAGACTCGCTAAAAACAGCGAGTTTGTATCCTTAGCCCGTTGGAAACTTCGAAGGTACTGGACCGTTATTCAAGCAAATGGGCGTCCGAAAAGACAAATCTTGGAAAGAAGTGACAACAAACGACATCAATTTTGGGCGACGCAAGATTGCCCCTTACACCTCTGGATGCTCCTGCACCAGGATGAAACTAAGCGTCAAATCTTAAAACAAATGCTTCCGCTCATTTCCGGAGATTCGTTATCACGAAATAAAGCATCTAGACGAAGCCGAGCGTGACATTTCAAGGCAGTTGTTTCCAATCACGCCCCCGAATGATCCGTTATCCCCAAATACATACAATCAGGGGATGAACCCTCACAAACTCGAAACTTCAATATCTTCAAATCCACACGCAATCTTGACTTGAGATCGACCAGGAATGCTTATTTTACTATTCCGAAGCTCTGGGGAAATTTGGGGGGTCAACCGCTTCTCCGGCAAGACTCGCTAAAAACAGCGAGTTTGTATCCTTAGCCCGTTGGAAACTTCGAAGGTACTGGACCGTTATTCAAGCAAATGGGCGTCCGAAAAGACAAATCTTGGAAAGAAGTGACAACAAACGACATCAATTTTGGGCGACGCAAGATTGCCCCTTACACCTCTGGATGCTCCTGCACCAGGATGAAACTAAGCGTCAAATCTTAAAACAAATGCTTCCGCTCATTTCCGGAGATTCGTTATCACGAAATAAAGCATCTAGACGAAGCCGAGCGTGACATTTCAAGGCAGTTGTTTCCAATCACGCCCCCGAATGATCCGTTATCCCCAAATACATACAATCAGGGGATGAACCCTCACAAACTCGAAACTTCAATATCTTCAAATCCACACGCAATCTTGACTTGAGATCGACCAGGAATGCTTATTTTACTATTCCGAAGCTCTGGGGAAATTTGGGGGGTCAACCGCTTCTCCGGCAAGACTCGCTAAAAATAGCGAGTTTGTATCCTTAGCCCGTTGGAAACTTCGAAGGTACTGGACCGTTATTCAAACAAATGGGCGTCCGAAAAGACAAATCTTGGAAAGAAGTGACAACAAACGACATCAATTTTGGGCGACGCAAGATTGCCCCTTACACCTCTGGATGCTCCTGCACCAGGATGAAACTAAGCGTCAAATCTTAAAACAAATGCTTCCGCTCATTTCCGGAGATTCGTTATCACGAAATAAAGCATCTAGACGAAGCCGAGCGTGACATTTCAAGGCAGTTGTTTCCAATCACGCCCCCGAATGATCCGTTATCCCCAAATACATACAATCAGGGGATGAACCCTCCTCACAAACTCGAAACTTCAATATCTTCAAATCCACACGCAATCTTGACTTGAGATCGACCAGGAATGCTTATTTTACTATTCCGAAGCTCTGGGGAAATTTGGGGGGTCAACCGCTTCTCCGGCAAGACTCGCTAAAAATAGCGAGTTTGTATCCTTAGCCCGTTGGAAACTTCGAAGGTACTGGACCGTTATTCAAGCAAATGGGCGTCCGAAAAGACAAATATTGGAAAGAAGTGACAACAAACGACATCAATTTTGGGCGACGCAAGATTGCCCCTTACACCTCTGGATGCTCCTGCACCAGGATGAAACTAAGCGTCAAATCTTAAAACAAATGCTTCCGCTCATTTCCGGAGATTCGTTATCACGAAATAAAGCATCTAGACGAAGCCGAGCGTGACATTTCAAGGCAGTTGTTTCCAATCACGCCCCTGAATGATCCGTTATCCCCAAATACATACAATCAGGGGATGAACCCTCACAAACTCGAAACTTCAATATCTTCAAATCCACACGCAATCTTGACTTGAGATCGACCAGGAATGCTTATTTTACTATTCCGAAGCTCTGGGGAAATTTGGGGGGTCAACCGCTTCTCCGGCAAGACTCGCTAAAAATAGCGAGTTTGTATCCTTAGCCCGTTGGAAACTTCGAAGGTACTGGACCGTTATTCAAGCAAATGGGCGTCCGAAAAGACAAATCTTGGAAAGAAGTGACAACAAACGACATCAATTTTGGGCGACGCAAGATTGCCCCTTACACCTCTGGATGCTCCTGCACCAGGATGAAACTAAGCGTCAAATCTTAAAACAAATGCTTCCGCTCATTTCCGGAGATTCGTTATCATGAAATAAAGCATCTAGACGAAGCCGAGCGTGACATTTCAAGGCAGTTGTTTCCAATCACGCCCCCGAATGATCCGTTATCCCCAAATACATACAATTAGGGGATGAACCCTCCTCACAAACTCGAAACTTCAATATCTTCAAATCCACACGCAATCTTGACTTGAGATCGACCAGGAATGCTTATTTTACTATTCCGAAGCTCTGGGGAAATTTGGGGGGTCAACCGCTTCTCCGGCAAGACTCGCTAAAAATAGCGAGTTTGTATCCTTAGCCCGTTGGAAACTTCGAAGGTACTGGACCGTTATTCAAGCAAATGGGCGTCTGAAAAGACAAATCTTGGAAAGAAGTGACAACAAACGACATCAATTTTGGGCGACGCAAGATTGCCCCTTACACCTCTGGATGCTCCTGCACCAGGATGAAACTAAGCGTCAAATCTTAAAACAAATGCTTAGGCTCATTTCCGGAGATTCGTTATCACGAAATAAAGCATCTAGACGAAGCCGAGCGTGACATTTCAAGGCAGTTGTTTCCAATCACGCCCCCGAATGATCCGTTATCCCCAAATACACACAATCAGGGGATGAACCCTCCTCACAAACTCGAAACTTCAATATCTTCAAATCCACACGCAATCTTGACTTGAGATCGACCAGGAATGCTTATTTTACTATTCCGAAGCTCTGGGGAAATTTGGGGGGTCAACCGCTTCTCCGGCAAGACTCGCTAAAAATAGCGAGTTTGTATCCTTAGCCCGTTGGAAACTTCGAAGGTACTGGACCGTTATTCAAGCAAATGGGCGTCCGAAAAGACAAATCTTGGAAAGAAGTGACAACAAACGACATCAATTTTGGGCGACGCAAGATTGCCCCTTACACCTCTGGATGCTCCTGCACCAGGATGAAACTAAGCGTCAAATCTTAAAACAAATGCTTCCGCTCATTTCCGGAGATTCGTTATCACGAAATAAAGCATCTAGACGAAGCCGAGCGTGACATTTCAAGGCAGTTGTTTCCAATCACGCCCCCGAATGATCCGTTATCCCCAAATACATACAATCAGGGGATGAACCCTCACAAACTCGAAACTTCAATATCTTCAAATCCACACGCAATCTTGACTTGAGATCGACCAGGAATGCTTATTTTACTATTCCGAAGCTCTGGGGAAATTTGGGGGGTCAACCGCTTCTCCGGCAAGACTCGCTAAAAATAGCGAGTTTGTATCCTTAGCCCGTTCGAAACTTCGAAGGTACTGGACCGTTATTCAAGCAAATGGGCGTTCGAAAAGACAAATCTTGGAAAGAAGTGACAACAAACGACATCAATTTTGGGCGACGCAAGATTGCCCCTTACACCTCTGGATGCTCCTGCACCAGGATGAAACTAAGCGTCAAATCTTAAAACAAATGCTTCCGCTCATTTCCGGAGATTCGTTATCACGAAATAAAGCATCTAGACGAAGCCGAGCGTGACATTTCAAGGCAGTTGTTTCCAATCACGCCCCCGAATGATCCGTTATCCCCAAATACATACAATCAGGGGATGAACCCTCACAAACTCGAAACTTCAATATCTTCAAATCCACACGCAATCTTGACTTGAGATCGACCAGGAATGCTTATTTTACTATTCCGAAGCTCTGGGGAAATTTGGGGGGTCAACCGCTTCTCCGGCAAGACTCGCTAAAAATAGCGAGTTTGTATCCTTAGCCCGTTGGAAACTTCGAAGGTACTGGACCGTTATTCAAGCAAATGGGCGTCCGAAAAGACAAATCTTGGAAAGAAGTGACAACAAACGACATCAATTTTGGGCGACGCAAGATTGCCCCTTACACCTCTGGATGCTCCTGCACCAGGATGAAACTAAGCGTCAAATCTTAAAACAAATGCTTCCGCTCATTTCCGGAGATTCGTTATCACGAAATAAAGCATCTAGACGAAGCCGAGCGTGACATTTCAAGGCAGTTGTTTCCAATCACGCCCCCGAATGATCCGTTATCCCCAAATACATACAATCAGGGGATGAACCCTCACAAACTCGAAACTTCAATATCTTCAAATCCACACGCAATCTTGAATTGAGATCGACCAGGAATGCTTATTTTACTATTCCGAAGCTCTGGGGAAATTTGGGGGGTCAACCGCTTCTCCGGCAAGACTCGCTAAAAATAGCGAGTTTGTATCCTTAGCCCGTTGGAAACTTCGAAGGTACTGGACCGTTATTCAAGCAAATGGGCGTCCGAAAAGACAAATCTTGGAAAGAAGTGACAACAAACGACATCAATTTTGGGTGACGCAAGATTGCCCCTTACACCTCTGGATGCTCCTGCACCAGGATGAAACTAAGCGTCAAATCTTAAAACAAATGCTTCCGCTCATTTCCGGAGATTCGTTATCACGAAATAAAGCATCTAGACGAAGCCGAGCGTGACATTTCAAGGCAGTTGTTTCCAATCACGCCCCCGAATGATCCGTTATCCCCAAATACATACAATCAGGGGATGAACCCTCCTCACAAACTTGAAACTTCAATATCTTCAAATCCACATGCAATCTTGACTTGAGATCGACCAGGAATGCTTATTTTACTATTCCGAAGCTCTGGGGAAATTTGGGGGGTCAACCGCTTCTCCGGCAAGACTCGGTAAAAATAGCGAGTTTGTATCCTTAGCCCGTTGGAAACTTCGAAGGTACTGGACCGTTATTCAAGCAAATGGGTGTCCGAAAAGACAAATCTTGGAAAGAAGTGACAACAAACGACATCAATTTTGGGCGACGCAAGATTGCCCCTTACACCTCTGGATGCTCCTGCACCAGGATGAAACTAAGCGTCAAATCTTAAAACAAATGCTTCCGCTCATTTCCGGAGATTCGTTATCACGAAATAAAGCATCTAGACGAAGCCGAGCGTGACATTTCAAGGCAGTTGTTTCCAATCACGCCCCCGAATGATCCGTTATCCCCAAATACATACAATCAGGGGATGAACCCTCACAAACTCGAAACTTCAATATCTTCAAATCCACACGCAATCTTGACTTGAGATCGACCAGGAATGCTTATTTTACTATTCCGAAGCTCTGGGGAAATTTGGGGGGTCAACCGCTTCTCCGGCAAGACTCGCTAAAAATAGCGAGTTTGTATCCTTAGCCCGTTGGAAACTTCGAAGGTACTGGACCGTTATTCAAGCAAATGGGCGTCCGAAAAGACAAATCTTGGAAAGAAGTGACAACAAACGACATCAATTTTGGGCGACGCAAGATTGCCCCTTACACCTCGGATGCTCCTGCACCAGGATGAAACTAAGCGTCAAATCTTAAAACAAATGCTTCCGCTCATTTCCGGAGATTCGTTATCACGAAATAAAGCATCTAGACGAAGCCGAGCGTGACATTTCAAGGCAGTTGTTTCCAATCACGCCCCCGAATGATCCGTTATCCCCAAATACATACAATCAGGGGATGAACCCTCACAAACTCGAAACTTCAATATCTTCAAATCCACACGCAATCTTGACTTGAGATCGACCAGGAATGCTTATTTTACTATTCCGAAGCTCTGGGGAAATTTGGGGGGTCAACCGCTTCTCCGGCAAGACTCGCTAAAAATAGCGAGTTTGTATCCTTAGCCCGTTGGAAACTTCGAAGGTACTGGACCGTTATTCAAGCAAATGGGCGTCCGAAAAGACAAATCTTGGAAAGAAGTGACAACAAACGACATCAATTTTGGGCGACGCAAGATTGCCCCTTACACCTCTGGATGCTCCTGCACCAGGATGAAACTAAGCGTCAAATCTTAAAACAAATGCTTCCGCTCATTTCCGGAGATTCGTTATCACGAAATAAAGCATCTAGACGAAGCCGAGCGTGACATTTCAAGGCAGTTGTTTCCAATCACGCCCCCGAATGATCCGTTATCCCCAAATACATACAATCAGGGGATGAACCCTCACAAACTCGAAACTTCAATATCTTCAAATCCACACGCAATCTTGACTTGAGATCGACCAGGAATGCTTATTTTACTATTCCGAAGCTCTGGGGAAATTTGGGGGGTCAACCGCTTCTCCGGCAAGACTCGCTAAAAATAGCGAGTTTGTATCCTTAGCCCGTTGGAAACTTCGAAGGTACTGGACCGTTATTCAAGCAAATGGGCGTCCGAAAAGACAAATCTTGGAAAGAAGTGACAACAAACGACATCAATTTTGGGCGACGCAAGATTGCCCCTTACACCTCTGGATGCTCCTGCACCAGGATGAAACTAAGCGTCAAATCTTAAAACAAATGCTTCTGCTCATTTCCGGAGATTCGTTATCACGAAATAAAGCATCTAGACGAAGCCGAGCGTGACATTTCAAGGCAGTTGTTTCCAATCACGCCCCCGAATGATCCGTTATCCCCAAATACATACAATCAGGGGATGAACCCTCCTCACAAACTCGAAACTTCAATATCTTCAAATCCACACGCAATCTTGACTTGAGATCGACCAGGAATGCTTATTTTACTATTCCGAAGCTCTGGGGAAATTTGGGGGGTCAACCGCTTCTCCGGCAAGACTCGCTAAAAATAGCGAGTTTGTATCCTTAGCCCGTTGGAAACTTCGAAGGTACTGGACCGTTATTCAAGCAAATGGGCGTCCGAAAAGACAAATCTTGGAAAGAAGTGACAACAAACGACATCAATTTTGGGCGACGCAAGATTGCCCCTTACACCTCTGGATGCTCCTGCACCAGGATGAAACTAAGCGTCAAATCTTAAAACAAATGCTTCCGCTCATTTCCGGAGATTCGTTATCACGAAATAAAGCATCTAGACGAAGCCGAGCGTGACATTTCAAGGCAGTTGTTTCCAATCACGCCCCCGAATGATCCGTTATCCCCAAATACATACAATCAGGGGATGAACCCTCACAAACTCGAAACTTCAATATCTTCAAATCCACACGTAATCTTGACTTGAGATCGACCGGGAATGCTTATTTTACTATTCTGAAGCTCTGGGGAAATTTGGGGGGTCAACCGCTTCTCCGGCAAGACTCGCTAAAATTAGCGAGTTTGTATCCTTAGCCCGTTGGAAACTTCGAAGGTACTGGACCGTTATTCAAGCAAATGTGCGTCCGAAAAGACAAATCTTGGAAAGAAGTGACAACAAACGACATCAATTTTGGGCGACGCAAGATTGCCCCTTACACCTCTGGATGCTCCTGCACCAGGATGAAACTAAGCGTCAAATCTTAAAACAAATGCTTCCGCTCATTTCCGGAGATTCGTTATCACGAAATAAAGCATCTAGACGAAGCCGAGCGTGACATTTCAAGGCAGTTGTTTCCAATCACGCCCCCGAATGATCCGTTATCCCCAAATACATACAATCAGGGGATGAACCCTCACAAACTCGAAACTTCAATATCTTCAAATCCACACGCAATCTTGACTTGAGATCGACCGGGAATGCTTATTTTACTATTCCGAAGCTCTGGGGAAATTTGGGGGGTCAACCGCTTCTCCGGCAAGACTCGCTAAAAATAGCGAGTTTGTATCCTTAGCCCGTTGGAAACTTCGAAGGTACTGGACCGTTATTCAAGCAAATGGGCGTCCGAAAAGACAAATCTTGGAAAGAAGTGACAACAAACGACATCAATTTTGGGCGACGCAAGATTGCCCCTTACACCTCTGGATGCTCCTGCACCAGGATGAAACTAATCGTCAAATCTTAAAACAAATGCTTCCGCTCATTTCCGGAGATTCGTTATCACGAAATAAAGCATCTAGACGAAGCCGAGCGTGACATTTCAAGGCAGTTGTTTCCAATCACGCCCCCGAATGATCCGTTATCCCCAAATACATACAATCAGGGGATGAACCCTCCTCACAAACTCGAAACTTCAATATCTTCAAATCCACACGCAATCTTGACTTGAGATCGACCAGGAATGCTTATTTTACTATTCCGAAGCTCTGGGGAAATTTGGGGGGTCAACCGCTTCTCCGGCAAGACTCGCTAAAAATAGCGAGTTTGTATCCTTAGCCCGTTGGAAACTTCGAAGGTACTGGACCGTTATTCAAGCAAATGGGCGTCCGAAAAGACAAATCTTGGAAAGAAGTGACAACAAACGACATCAATTTTGGGCGACGCAAGATTGCCCCTTACACCTCTGGATGCTCCTGCACCAGGATGAAACTAAGCGTCAAATCTTAAAACAAATGCTTCCGCTCATTTCCGGAGATTCGTTATCACGAAATAAAGCATCTAGACGAAGCCGAGCGTGACATTTCAAGGCAGTTGTTTCCAATCACGCCCCCGAATGATCCGTTATCCGCAAATACATACAATCAGGGGATGAACCCTCCTCACAAACTTGAAACTTCAATATCTTCAAATCCACACGCAATCTTGACTTGAGATCGACCAGGAATGCTTATTTTACTATTCCGAAGCTCTGGGGAAATTTGGGGGGTCAACCGCTTCTCCGGCAAGACTCGCTAAAAATAGCGAGTTTGTATCCTTAGCCCGTTGGAAACTTCGAAGGTACTGGACCGTTATTCAAGCAAATGGGCGTCCGAAAAGACAAATCTTGGAAAGAAGTGACAACAAACGACATCAATTTTGGGCGACGCAAGATTGCCCCTTACACCTCTGGATGCTCCTGCACCAGGATGAAACTAAGCGTCAAATCTTAAAACAAATGCTTCCGCTCATTTCCGAAGATTCGTTATCACGAAATAAAGCATCTAGACGAAGCCGAGCGTGACATTTCAAGGCAGTTGTTTCCAATCACGCCCCCGAATGATCCGTTATCCCCAAATACATACAATCAGGGGATGAACCCTCACAAACTCGAAACTTCAATATCTTCAAATCCACACGCAATCTTGACTTGAGATCGACCAGGAATGCTTATTTTACTATTCCGAAGCTCTGGGGAAATTTGGGGGGTCAACCGCTTCTCCGGCAAGACTCGCTAAAAATAGCGAGTTTGTATCCTTAGCCCGTTGGAAACTTCGAAGGTACTGGACCGTTATTCAAGCAAATGGGCGTCCGAAAAGACAAATCTTGGAAAGAAGTGACAACAAACGACATCAATTTTGGGCGACGCAAGATTGCCCCTTGCACCTCTGGATGCTCCTGCACCAGGATGAAACTAAGCGTCAAATCTTAAAAGAAATGCTTCCGCTCATTTCCGGAGATTCGTTATCACGAAATAAAGCATCTAGACGAAGCCGAGCGTGACATTTCAAGGCAGTTGTTTCCAATCACGCCCCCGAATGATCCGTTATCCCCAAATACATACAATCAGGGGATGAACCCTCCTCACAAACTCGAAACTTCAATATCTTCAAATCCACACGCAATCTTGACTTGAGATCGACCAGGAATGCTTATTTTACTATTCCGAAGCTCTGGGGAAATTTGGGGGGTCAACCGCTTCTCCGGCAAGACTCGCTAAAAATAGCGAGTTTGTATCCTTAGCCCGTTGGAAACTTCGAAGGTACTGGACCGTTATTCAAGCAAATGGGCGTCCGAAAAGACAAATCTTGGAAAGAAGTGACAACAAACGACATCAATTTTGGGCGACGCAAGATTGCCCCTTACACCTCTGGATGCTCCTGCACCAGGATGAAACTAAGCGTCAAATCTTAAAACAAATGCTTCCGCTCATTTTCGGAGATTCGTTATCACGAAATAAAGCATCTAGACGAAGCCGAGCGTGACATTTCAAGGCAGTTGTTTCCAATCACGCCCCCGAATGATCCGTTATCCCCAAATACATACAATCAGGGGATGAACCCTCACAAACTCGAAACTTCAATATCTTCAAATCCACACGCAATCTTGACTTGAGATCGACCAGGAATGCTTATTTTACTATTCCGAAGCTCTGGGGAAATTTGGGGGGTCAACCGCTTCTCCGGCAAGACTCGCTAAAAATAGCGAGTTTGTATCCTTAGCCCGTTGGAAACTTCGAAGGTACTGGACCGTTATTCAAGCAAATGGGCGTCCGAAAAGACAAATCTTGGAAAGAAGTGGCAACAAACGACATCAATTTTGGGCGACGCAAGATTGCCCCTTACACCTCTGGATGCTCCTGCACCAGGATGAAACTAAGCGTCAAATCTTAAAACAAATGCTTCCGCTCATTTCCGGAGATTCGTTATCACGAAATAAAGCATCTAGACGAAGCCGAGCGTGACATTTCAAGGCAGTTGTTTCCAATCACGCCCCCGAATGATCCGTTATCCCCAAATACATACAATCAGGGGATGAACCCTCCTCACAAACTCGAAACTTCAATATCTTCAAATCCACACGCAATCTTGACTTGAGATCGACCAGGAATGCTTATTTTACTATTCCGAAGCTCTGGGGAAATTTGGGGGGTCAACCGCTTCTCCGGCAAGACTCGCTAAAAATAGCGAGTTTGTATCCTTAGCCCGTTGGAAACTTCGAAGGTACTGGACCGTTATTCAAGCAAATGGGCGTCCGAAAAGACAAATCTTGGAAAGAAGTGACAACAAACGACATCAATTTTGGGCGACGCAAGATTGCCCCTTACACCTCTGGATGCTCCTGCACCAGGATGAAACTAAGCGTCAAATCTTAAAACAAATGCTTCCGCTCATTTCCGGAGATTCGTTATCACGAAATAAAGCATCTAGACGAAGCCGAGCGTGACATTTCAAGGCAGTTGTTTCCAATCACGCCCCCGAATGATCCGTTATCCCCAAATACATACAATCAGGGGATGAACCCTCACAAACTTGAAAGTTCAATATCTTCAAATCCACACGCAATCTTGACTTGAGATCGACCAGGAATGCTTATTTTACTATTCCGAAGCTCTGGGGAAATTTGGGGGGTCAACCGCTTCTCCGGCAAGACTCGCTAAAAATAGCGAGTTTGTATCCTTAGCCCGTTGGAAACTTCGAAGGTACTGGACCGTTATTCAAGCAAATGGGCGTCCGAAAAGACAAATCTTGGAAAGAAGTGACAACAAACGACATCAATTTTGGGCGACGCAAGATTGCCCCTTGCACCTCTGGATGCTCCTGCACCAGGATGAAACTAAGCGTCAAATCTTAAAAGAAATGCTTCCGCTCATTTCCGGAGATTCGTTATCACGAAATAAAGCATCTAGACGAAGCCGAGCGTGACATTTCAAGGCAGTTGTTTCCAATCACGCCCCCGAATGATCCGTTATCCCCAAATACATACAATCAGGGGATGAACCCTCCTCACAAACTCGAAACTTCAATATCTTCAAATCCACACGCAATCTTGACTTGAGATCGACCAGGAATGCTTATTTTACTATTCCGAAGCTCTGGGGAAATTTGGGGGGTCAACCGCTTCTCCGGCAAGACTCGCTAAAAATAGCGAGTTTGTATCCTTAGCCCGTTGGAAACTTCGAAGGTACTGGACCGTTATTCAAGCAAATGGGCGTCCGAAAAGACAAATCTTGGAAAGAAGTGACAACAAACGACATCAATTTTGGGCGACGCAAGATTGCCCCTTACACCTCTGGATGCTCCTGCACCAGGATGAAACTAAGCGTCAAATCTTAAAACAAATGCTTCCGCTCATTTCCGGAGATTCGTTATCACGAAATAAAGCATCTAGACGAAGCCGAGCGTGACATTTCAAGGCAGTTGTTTCCAATCACGCCCCCGAATGATCCGTTATCCCCAAATACATACAATCAGGGGATGAACCCTCACAAACTCGAAACTTCAATATCTTCAAATCCACACGCAATCTTGACTTGAGATCGACCAGGAATGCTTATTTTACTATTCCGAAGCTCTGGGGAAATTTGGGGGGTCAACCGCTTCTCCGGCAAGACTCGCTAAAAATAGCGAGTTTGTATCCTTAGCCCGTTGGAAACTTCGAAGGTACTGGACCGTTATTCAAGCAAATGGGCGTCCGAAAAGACAAATCTTGGAAAGAAGTGACAACAAACGACATCAATTTTGGGCGACGCAAGATTGCCCCTTACACCTCTGGATGCTCCTGCACCAGGATGAAACTAAGCGTCAAATCTTAAAACAAATGCTTCCGCTCATTTCCGGAGATTCGTTATCACGAAATAAAGCATCTAGACGAAGCCGAGCGTGACATTTCAAGGCAGTTGTTTCCAATCACGCCCCCGAATGATCCGTTATCCCCAAATACATACAATCAGGGGATGAACCCTCCTCACAAACTCGAAACTTCAATATCTTCAAATCCACACGCAATCTTGACTTGAGATCGACCAGGAATGCTTATTTTACTATTCCGAAGCTCTGGGGAAATTTGGGGGGTCAACCGCTTCTCCGGCAAGACTCGCTAAAAATAGCGAGTTTGTATCCTTAGCCCGTTGGAAACTTCGAAGGTACTGGACCGTTATTCAAGCAAATGGGCGTCCGAAAAGACAAATCTTGGAAAGAAGTGACAACAAACGACATCAATTTTGGGCGACGCAAGATTGCCCCTTACACCTCTGGATGCTCCTGCACCAGGATGAAACTAAGCGTCAAATCTTAAAACAAATGCTTCCGCTCATTTCTGGAGATTTGTTATCACGAAATAAAGCATCTAGACGAAGCCGAGCGTGACATTTCAAGGCAGTTGTTTCCAATCACGCCCCCGAATGATCCGTTATCCTACAATCAGGGGATGAACCCTCACAAACTCGAAACTTCAATATCTTCAAATCCACACGCAATCTTGACTTGAGATCGACCAGGAATGCTTATTTTACTATTCCGAAGCTCTGGGGAAATTTGGGGGGTCAACCGCTTCTCCGGCAAGACTCGCTAAAAATAGCGAGTTTGTATCCTTAGCCCGTTGGAAACTTCGAAGGTACTGGACCGTTATTCAAGCAAATGGGCGTCCGAAAAGACAAATCTTGGAAAGAAGTGACAACAAACGACATCAATTTTGGGCGACGCAAGATTGCCCCTTACACCTCTGGATGCTCCTGCACCAGGATGAAACTAAGCGTCAAATCTTAAAACAAATGCTTCCGCTCATTTCCGGAGATTCGTTATCACGAAATAAAGCATCTAGACGAAGCCGAGCGTGACATTTCAAGGCAGTTGTTTCCAATCACGCCCCCGAATGATCCGTTATCCCCAAATACATACAATCAGGGGATGAACCCTCACAAACTCGAAACTTCAATATCTTCAAATCCACACGCAATCTTGACTTGAGATCGACCAGGAATGCTTATTTTACTATTCCGAAGCTCTGGGGAAATTTGGGGGGTCAACCGCTTCTCCGGCAAGACTCGCTAAAAATAGCGAGTTTGTATCCTTAGCCCGTTGGAAACTTCGAAGGTACTGGACCGTTATTCAAGCAAATGGGCGTCCGAAAAGACAAATCTTGGAAAGAAGTGACAACAAACGACATCAATTTTGGGCGACGCAAGATTGCCCCTTACACCTCTGGATGCTCCTGCACCAGGATGAAACTAAGCGTCAAATCTTAAAACAAATGCTTCCGCTCATTTCCGGAGATTCGTTATCACGAAATAAAGCATCTAGACGAAGCCGAGCGTGACATTTCAAGGCAGTTGTTTCCAATCACGCCCCCGAATGATCCGTTATCCCCAAATACATACAATCAGGGGATGAACCCTCACAAACTCGAAACTTCAATATCTTCAAATCCACACGTAATCTTGACTTGAGATCGACCGGGAATGCTTATTTTACTATTCCGAAGCTCTGGGGAAATTTGGGGGGTCAACCGCTTCTCCGGCAAGACTCGCTAAAAATAGCGAGTTTGTATCCTTAGCCCGTTGGAAACTTCGAAGGTACTGGACCGTTATTCAAGCAAATGGGCGTCCGAAAAGACAAATCTTGGAAAGAAGTGACAACAAACGACATCAATTTTGGGCGACGCAAGATTGCCCCTTACACCTCTGGATGCTCCTGCACCAGGATGAAACTAAGCGTCAAATCTTAAAACAAATGCTTCCGCTCATTTCCAGAGATTCGTTATCACGAAATAAAGCATCTAGACGAAGCCGAGCGTGACATTTCAAGGCAGTTGTTTCCAATCACGCCCCCGAATGATCCGTTATCCCCAAATACATACAATCAGGGGATGAACCCTCACAAACTCGAAACTTCAATATCTTCAAATCCACACGCAATCTTGACTTGAGATCGACCAGGAATGCTTATTTTACTATTCCGAAGCTCTGGGGAAATTTGGGGGGTCAACCGCTTCTCCGGCAAGACTCGCTAAAAATAGCGAGTTTGTATCCTTAGCCCGTTGGAAACTTCGAAGGTACTGGACCGTTATTCAAGCAAATGGGCGTCCGAAAAGACAAATCTTGGAAAGAAGTGACAACAAACGACATCAATTTTGGGCGACGCAAGATTGCCCCTTACACCTCTGGATGCTCCTGCACCAGGATGAAACTAAGCGTCAAATCTTAAAACAAATGCTTCCGCTCATTTCCGGAGATTCGTTATCACGAAATAAAGCATCTAGACGAAGCCGAGCGTGACATTTCAAGGCAGTTGTTTCCAATCACGCCCCCGAATGATCCGTTATCCCCAAATACATACAATCAGGGGATGAACCCTCACAAACTCGAAACTTCAATATCTTCAAATCCACACGCAATCTTGACTTGAGATCGACCAGGAATGCTTATTTTACTATTCCGAAGCTCTGGGGAAATTTGGGGGGTCAACCGCTTCTCCGGCAAGACTCGCTAAAAATAGCGAGTTTGTATCCTTAGCCCGTTGGAAACTTCGAAGGTACTGGACCGTTATTCAAGCAAATGGGCGTCCGAAAAGACAAATCTTGGAAAGAAGTGACAACAAACGACATCAATTTTGGGCGACGCAAGATTGCCCCTTACACCTCTGGATGCTCCTGCACCAGGATGAAACTAAGCGTCAAATCTTAAAACAAATGCTTCCGCTCATTTCCGGAGATTCGTTATCACGAAATAAAGCATCTAGACGAAGCCGAGCGTGACATTTCAAGGCAGTTGTTTCCAATCACGCCCCCGAATGATCCGTTATCCCCAAATACATACAATCAGGGGATGAACCCTCCTCACAAACTCGAAACTTCAATATCTTCAAATCCACACGCAATCTTGACTTGAGATTGACCAGGAATGCTTATTTTACTATTCCGAAGCTCTGGGGAAATTTGGGGGGTCAACCGCTTCTCCGGCAAGACTCGCTAAAAATAGCGAGTTTGTATCCTTAGCCCGTTGGAAACTTCGAAGGTACTGGACCGTTATTCAAGCAAATGGGCGTCCGAAAAGACAAATCTTGGAAAGAAGTGACAACAAACGACATCAATTTTGGGCGACGCAAGATTGCCCCTTACACCTCTGGATGCTCCTGCACCAGGATGAAACTAAGCGTCAAATCTTAAAACAAATGCTTCTGCTCATTTCCGGAGATTCGTTATCACGAAATAAAGCATCTAGACGAAGCCGAGCGTGACATTTCAAGGCAGTTGTTTCCAATCACGCCCCCGAATGATCCGTTATCCCCAAATACATACAATCAGGGGATGAACCCTCACAAACTCGAAACTTCAATATCTTCAAATCCACACGCAATCTTGACTTGAGATCGACCAGGAATGCTTATTTTACTATTCCGAAGCTCTGGGGAAATTTGGGGGGTCAACCGCTTCTCCGGCAAGACTCGCTAAAAATAGCGAGTTTGTATCCTTAGCCCGTTGGAAACTTCGAAGGTACTGGACCGTTATTCAAGCAAATGGGTGTCCGAAAAGACAAATCTTGGAAAGAAGTGACAACAAACGACATCAATTTTGGGCGACGCAAGATTGCCCCTTACACCTCTGGATGCTCCTGCACCAGGATGAAACTAAGCGTCAAATCTTAAAACAAATGCTTCCGCTCATTTCCGGAGATTTGTTATCACGAAATAAAGCATCTAGACGAAGCCGAGCGTGACATTTCAAGGCAGTTGTTTCCAATCACGCCCCCGAATGATCCGTTATCCCCAAATACATACAATCAGGGGATGAACCCTCACAAACTCGAAACTTCAATATCTTCAAATCCACACGCAATCTTGACTTGAGATCGACCAGGAATGCTTATTTTACTATTCCGAAGCTCTGGGGAAATTTGGGGGGTCAACCGCTTCTCCGGCAAGACTCGCTAAAAATAGCGAGTTTGTATCCTTAGCCCGTTGGAAACTTCGAAGGTACTGGACCGTTATTCAAGCAAATGGGCGTCCGAAAAGACAAATCTTGGAAAGAAGTGACAACAAACGACATCAATTTTGGGCGACGCAAGATTGCCCCTTACACCTCTGGATGCTCCTGCACCAGGATGAAACTAAGCGTCAAATCTTAAAACAAATGCTTCCGCTCATTTCCGGAGATTCGTTATCACGAAATAAAGCATCTAGACGAAGCCGAGCGTGACATTTCAAGGCAGTTGTTTCCAATCACGCCCCCGAATGATCCGTTATCCCCAAATACATACAATCAGGGGATGAACCCTCACAAACTCGAAACTTCAATATCTTCAAATCCACACGCAATCTTGACTTGAGATCGACCGGGAATGCTTATTTTACTATTCCGAAGCTCTGGGGAAATTTGGGGGGTCAACCGCTTCTCCGGCAAGACTCGCTAAAAATAGCGAGTTTGTATCCTTAGCCCGTTGGAAACTTCGAAGGTACTGGACCGTTATTCAAGCAAATGGGCGTCCGAAAAGACAAATCTTGGAAAG
Organism: Cunninghamia lanceolata; assembly: GCA_027924645.1. Taxonomy (NCBI): domain Eukaryota; kingdom Viridiplantae; phylum Streptophyta; class Pinopsida; order Cupressales; family Cupressaceae; genus Cunninghamia; species Cunninghamia lanceolata. The sequence goes on along the minus strand of BSBN01001812.1, from coordinate 106,120 downwards.
AAGTGACAACAAACGACATCAATTTTGGGCGACGCAAGATTGCCCCTTACACCTCTGGAAGCTCCTGCACCAGGATGAAACTAAGCGTCAAATCTTAAAACAAATGCTTCCGCTCATTTCCGGAGATTCGTTATCACGAAATAAAGCATCTAGACGAAGCCGAGCGTGACATTTCAAGGCAGTTGTTTCCAATCACGCCCCCGAATGATCCGTTATCCCCAAATACATACAATCAGGGGATGAACCCTCACAAACTCGAAACTTCAATATCTTCAAATCCACACGCAATCTTGACTTGAGATCGACCAGGAATGCTTATTTTACTATTCCGAAGCTCTGGGGAAATTTGGGGGGTCAACCGCTTCTCCGGCAAGACTCGCTAAAAATAGCGAGTTTGTATCCTTAGCCCGTTGGAAACTTCGAAGGTACTGGACCGTTATTCAAGCAAATGGGCGTCCGAAAAGACAAATCTTGGAAAGAAGTGACAACAAACGACATCAATTTTGGGCGACGCAAGATTGCCCCTTACACCTCTGGATGCTCCTGCACCAGGATGAAACTAAGCGTCAAATCTTAAAACAAATGCTTCCGCTCATTTCCGGAGATTCGTTATCACGAAATAAAGCATCCAGACGAAGCCGAGCGTGACATTTCAAGGCAGTTGTTTCCAATCACGCCCCCGAATGATCCGTTATCCCCAAATACATACAATCAGGGGATGAACCCTCACAAACTCGAAACTTCAATATCTTCAAATCCACACGCAATCTTGACTTGAGATCGACCAGGAATGCTTATTTTACTATTCCGAAGCTCTGGGGAAATTTGGGGGGTCAACCGCTTCTCCGGCAAGACTCGCTAAAAATAGCGAGTTTGTATCCTTAGCCCGTTGGAAACTTCGAAGGTACTGGACCGTTATTCAAGCAAATGGGCGTCCGAAAAGACAAATCTTGGAAAGAAGTGACAACAAACGACATCAATTTTGGGCGACGCAAGATTGCCCCTTACACCTCTGGATGCTCCTGCACCAGGATGAAACTAAGCGTCAAATCTTAAAACAAATGCTTCCGCTCATTTCCGGAGATTCGTTATCACGAAATAAAGCATCCAGACGAAGCCGAGCGTGACATTTCAAGGCAGTTGTTTCCAATCACGCCCCCGAATGATCCGTTATCCCCAAATACATACAATCAGGGGATGAACCCTCACAAACTCAAAACTTCAATATCTTCAAATCCACACGCAATCTTGACTTGAGATCGACCAGGAATGCTTATTTTACTATTCCGAAGCTCTGGGGAAATTTGGGGGGTCAACCGCTTCTCCGGCAAGACTCGCTAAAAATAGCGAGTTTGTATCCTTAGCCCGTTGGAAACTTCGAAGGTACTGGACCGTTATTCAAGCAAATGGGCGTCCGAAAAGACAAATCTTGGAAAGAAGTGACAACAAACGACATCAATTTTGGGCGACGCAAGATTGCCCCTTACACCTCTGGATGCTCCTGCACCAGGATGAAACTAAGCGTCAAATCTTAAAACAAATGCTTCCGCTCATTTCCGGAGATTCGTTATCACGAAATAAAGCATCCAGACGAAGCCGAGCGTGACATTTCAAGGCAGTTGTTTCCAATCACGCCCCCGAATGATCCGTTATCCCCAAATACATACAATCAGGGGATGAACCCTCACAAACTCGAAACTTCAATATCTTCAAATCCACACGCAATCTTGACTTGAGATCGACCAGGAATGCTTATTTTACTATTCTGAAGCTCTGGGGAAATTTGGGGGGTCAACCGCTTCTCCGGCAAGACTCGCTAAAAATAGCGAGTTTGTATCCTTAGCCCGTTGGAAACTTCGAAGGTACTGGACCGTTATTCAAGCAAATGGGCGTCCGAAAAGACAAATCTTGGAAAGAAGTGACAACAAACGACATCAATTTTGGGTGACGCAAGATTGCCCCTTACACCTCTGGATGCTCCTGCACCAGGATGAAACTAAGCGTCAAATCTTAAAACAAATGCTTCCGCTCATTTCCGGAGATTCGTTATCACGAAATAAAGCATCTAGACGAAGCCGAGCGTGACATTTCAAGGCAGTTGTTTCCAATCACGCCCCCGAATGATCCGTTATCCCCAAATACATACAATCAGGGGATGAACCCTCACAAACTCGAAACTTCAATATCTTCAAATCCACACGCAATCTTGACTTGAGATCGACCAGGAATGCTTATTTTACTATTCCGAAGCTCTGGGGAAATTTGGGGGGTCAACCGCTTCTCCGGCAAGACTCGCTAAAAATAGCGAGTTTGTATCCTTAGCCCGTTGGAAACTTCGAAGGTACTGGACCGTTATTCAAGCAAATGGGCGTCCGAAAAGACAAATCTTGGAAAGAAGTGACAACAAACGACATCAATTTTGGGCGACGCAAGATTGCCCCTTACACCTCTGGATGCTCCTGCACCAGGATGAAACTAAGCGTCAAATCTTAAAACAAATGCTTCCGCTCATTTCCGGAGATTCGTTATCACGAAATAAAGCATCTAGACGAAGCCGAGCGTGACATTTCAAGGCAGTTGTTTCCAATCACGCCCCCGAATGATCCGTTATCCCCAAATACATACAATCAGGGGATGAACCCTCACAAACTCGAAACTTCAATATCTTCAAATCCACACGCAATCTTGACTTGAGATCGACCAGGAATGCTTATTTTACTATTCCGAAGCTCTGGGGAAATTTGGGGGGTCAACCGCTTCTCCGGCAAGACTCGCTAAAAATAGCGAGTTTGTATCCTTAGCCCGTTGGAAACTTCGAAGGTACTGGACCGTTATTCAAGCAAATGGGCGTCCGAAAAGACAAATCTTGGAAAGAAGTGACAACAAACGACATCAATTTTGGGCGACGCAAGATTGCCCCTTACACCTCTGGATGCTCCTGCACCAGGATGAAACTAAGCGTCAAATCTTAAAACAAATGCTTCCGCTCATTTCCGGAGATTCGTTATCACGAAATAAAGCATCTAGACGAAGCCGAGCGTGACATTTCAAGGCAGTTGTTTCCAATCACGCCCCCGAATGATCCGTTATCCCCAAATACATACAATCAGGGGATGAACCCTCACAAACTCGAAACTTCAATATCTTCAAATCCACACGCAATCTTGACTTGAGATCGACCAGGAATGCTTATTTTACTATTCCGAAGCTCTGGGGAAATTTGGGGGGTCAACCGCTTCTCCGGCAAGACTCGCTAAAAATAGCGAGTTTGTATCCTTAGCCCGTTGGAAACTTCGAAGGTACTGGACCGTTATTCAAGCAAATGGGCGTCCGAAAAGACAAATCTTGGAAAGAAGTGACAACAAACGACATCAATTTTGGGCGACGCAAGATTGCCCCTTACACCTCTGGATGCTCCTGCACCAGGATGAAACTAAGCGTCAAATCTTAAAACAAATGCTTCCGCTCATTTCCGGAGATTCGTTATCACGAAATAAAGCATCTAGACAAAGCCGAGCGTGACATTTCAAGGCAGTTGTTTCCAATCACGCCCCCGAATGATCCGTTATCCCCAAATACATACAATCAGGGGATGAACCCTCACAAACTCGAAACTTCAATATCTTCAAATCCACACGCAATCTTGACTTGAGATCGACCAGGAATGCTTATTTTACTATTCCGAAGCTTTGGGGAAATTTGGGCGGTCAACCGCTTCTCCGGCAAGACTCGCTAAAAATAGCGAGTTTGTATCCTTAGCCCGTTGGAAACTTCGAAGGTACTGGACCGTTATTCAAGCAAATGGGTGTCCGAAAAGACAAATCTTGGAAAGAAGTGACAACAAACGACATCAATTTTGGGCGACGCAAGATTGCCCCTTACACCTCTGGATGCTCCTGCACCAGGATGAAACTAAGCGTCAAATCTTAAAACAAATGCTTCCGCTCATTTCCAGAGATTCGTTATCACGAAATAAAGCATCTAGACGAAGCCGAGCGTGACATTTCAAGGCAGTTGTTTCCAATCACGCCCCCGAATGATCCGTTATCCCCAAATACATACAATCAGGGGATGAACCCTCACAAACTCGAAACTTCAATATCTTCAAATCCACACGCAATCTTGACTTGAGATCGACCAGGAATGCTTATTTTACTATTCCGAAGCTCTGGGGAAATTTGGGGGGTCAACCGCTTCTCCGGCAAGACTCGCTAAAAATAGCGAGTTTGTATCCTTAGCCCGTTGGAAACTTCGAAGGTACTGGATCGTTATTCAAGCAAATGGGCGTCCGAAAAGACAAATCTTGGAAAGAAGTGACAACAAACGACATCAATTTTGGCGACGCAAGATTGCCCCTTACACCTCTGGATGCTCCTGCACCAGGATGAAACTAAGCGTCAAATCTTAAAACAAATGCTTCCGCTCATTTCCGGAGATTCGTTATCACGAAATAAAGCATCTAGACGAAGCCGAGCGTGACATTTCAAGGCAGTTGTTTCCAATCACGCCCCCGAATGATCCGTTATCCCCAAATACATACAATCAGGGGATGAACCCTCACAAACTCGAAACTTCAATATCTTCCAATCCACACGCAATCTTGACTTGAGATCGACCGGGAATGCTTATTTTACTATTCCGAAGCTCTGGGGAAATTTGGGGGGTCAACCGCTTCTCCGGCAAGACTCGCTAAAAATAGCGAGTTTGTATCCTTAGCCCGTTGGAAACTTCGAAGGTACTGGACCGTTATTCAAGCAAATGGGCGTCCGAAAAGACAAATCTTGGAAAGAAGTGACAACAAACGACATCAATTTTGGGCGACGCAAGATTGCCCCTTACACCTCTGGATGCTCCTGCACCAGGATGAAACTAAGCGTCAAATCTTAAAACAAATGCTTCCGCTCATTTCCGGAGATTCGTTATCACGAAATAAAGCATCTAGACGAAGCCGAGCGTGACATTTCAAGGCAGTTGTTTCCAATCACGCCCCCGAATGATCCGTTATCCCCAAATACATACAATCAGGGGATGAACCCTCACAAACTCGAAACTTCAATATCTTCAAATCCACACGCAATCTTGACCAGGAATGCTTATTTTACTATTCCGAAGCTCTGGGGAAATTTGGGGGGTCAACCGCTTCTCCGGCAAGACTCGCTAAAAATAGCGAGTTTGTATCCTTAGCCCGTTGGAAACTTCGAAGGTACTGGACCGTTATTCAAGCAAATGGGCGTCCGAAAAGACAAATCTTGGAAAGAAGTGACAACAAACGACATCAATTTTGGGCGACGCAAGATTGCCCCTTACACCTCTGGATGCTCCTGCACCAGGATGAAACTAAGCGTCAAATCTTAAAACAAATGCTTCCGCTCATTTCCGGAGATTCGTTATCACGAAATAAAGCATCTAGACGAAGCCGAGCGTGACATTTCAAGGCAGTTGTTTCCAATCACGCCCCCGAATGATCCGTTATCCCCAGGGGATGAACCCTCACAAACTCGAAACTTCAATATCTTCAAATCCACACGCAATCTTGACTTGAGATCGACCAGGAATGCTTATTTTACTATTCCGAAGCTCTGGGGAAATTTGGGGGGTCAACCGCTTCTCCGGCAAGACTCGCTAAAAATAGCGAGTTTGTATCCTCAGCCCGTTGGAAACTTCGAAGGTACTGGACCGTTATTCAAGCAAATGGGCGTCCGAAAAGACAAATCTTGGAAAGAAGTGACAACAAACGACATCAATTTTGGGCGACGCAAGATTGCCCCTTACACCTCTGGATGCTCCTGCACCAGGATGAAACTAAGCGTCAAATCTTAAAACAAATGCTTCCGCTCATTTCCGGAGATTCGTTATCACGAAATAAAGCATCTAGACGAAGCCGAGCGTGACATTTCAAGGCAGTTGTTTCCAATCACGCCCCGAATGATCCGTTATCCCCAAATACATACAATCAGGGGATGAACCCTCACAAACTCGAAACTTCAATATCTTCAAATCCACACGCAATCTTGACTTGAGATCGACCAGGAATGCTTATTTTACTATTCCGAAGCTCTGGGGAAATTTGGGGGGTCAACCGCTTCTCCGGCAAGACTCGCTAAAAATAGCGAGTTTGTATCCTTAGCCCGTTGGAAACTTCGAAGGTACTGGACCGTTATTCAAGCAAATGGGCGTCTGAAAAGACAAATCTTGGAAAGAAGTGACAACAAACGACATCAATTTTGGGCGACGCAAGATTGCCCCTTACACCTCTGGATGCTCCTGCACCAGGATGAAACTAAGCGTCAAATCTTAAAACAAATGCTTCCGCTCATTTCCGGAGATTCGTTATCACGAAATAAAGCATCTAGACGAAGCCGAGCGTGACATTTCAAGGCAGTTGTTTCCAATCACGCCCCCTGAATGATCTGTTATCCCCAAATACATACAATCAGGGGATGAACCCTCACAAACTCGAAACTTCAATATCTTCAAATCCACACGCAATCTTGACTTGAGATCGACCAGGAATGCTTATTTTACTATTCCGAAGCTCTGGGGAAATTTGGGGGGTCAACCGCTTCTCCGGCAAGACTCGCTAAAAATAGCGAGTTTGTATCCTTAGCCCGTTGGAAACTTCGAAGGTACTGGACCGTTATTCAAGCAAATGGGCGTCCGAAAAGACAAATCTTGGAAAGAAGTGACAACAAACGACATCAATTTTGGGCGACGCAAGATTGCCCCTTACACCTCTGGATGCTCCTGCACCAGGATGAAACTAAGCGTCAAATCTTAAAACAAATGCTTCCGCTCATTTCTGGAGATTCGTTATCACGAAATAAAGCATCTAGACGAAGCCGAGCGTGACATTTCAAGGCAGTTGTTTCCAATCACGCCCCCGAATGATCCGTTATCCCCAGGGGATGAACCCTCACAAACTCGAAACTTCAATATCTTCAAATCCACACGCAATCTTGACTTGAGATCGACCAGGAATGCTTATTTTACTATTCCGAAGCTCTGGGGAAATTTGGGGGGTCAACCGCTTCTCCGGCAAGACTCGCTAAAAATAGCGAGTTTTTATCCTTAGCCCGTTGGAAACTTCGAAGGTACTGGACCGTTATTCAAGCAAATGGGCGTCCGAAAAGACAAATCTTGGAAAGAAGTGACAACAAACGAGATCAATTTTGGACGACGCAAGATTGCCCCTTACACCTCTGGATGCTCCTGCACCAGGATGAAACTAAGCGTCAAATCTTAAAACAAATGCTTCCGCTCATTTCCGGAGATTCGTTATCACGAAATAAAGCATCTAGACGAAGCCGAGCGTGACATTTCAAGGCAGTTGTTTCCAATCACGCCCCCGAATGATCCGTTATCCCCAAATACATACAATCAGGGGATGAACCCTCACAAACTCGAAACTTCAATATCTTCAAATCCACACGCAATCTTGACTTGAGATCGACCAGGAATGCTTATTTTACTATTCCGAAGCTCTGGGGAAATTTGGGGGGTCAACCGCTTCTCCGGCAAGACTCGCTAAAAATAGCGAGTTTGTATCCCTTAGCCCGTTGGAAACTTCGAAGGTACTGGACCGTTATTCAAGCAAATGGGCGTCCGAAAAGACAAATCTTGGAAAGAAGTGACAACAAACGACATCAATTTTGGGCGACGCAAGATTGCCCCTTACACCTCTGGATGCTCCTGCACCAGGATGAAACTAAGCGTCAAATCTTAAAACAAATGCTTCCGCTCATTTCCGGAGATTCGTTATCACGAAATAAAGCATCTAGACGAAGCCGAGCGTGACATTTCAAGGCAGTTGTTTCTAATCACGCCCCCGAATGATCCGTTATCCCCAAATACATACAATCAGGGGATGAACCCTCACAAACTCGAAACTTCAATATCTTCAAATCCACACGCAATCTTGACTTGAGATCGACCAGGAATGCTTATTTTACTATTCCGAAGCTCTGGGGAAATTTGGGGGGTCAACCGCTTCTCCGGCAAGACTCGCTAAAAATAGCGAGTTTGTATCCTTAGCCCGTTGGAAACTTCGAAGGTACTGGACCGTTATTCAAGCAAATGGGCGTCCGAAAAGACAAATCTTGGAAAGAAGTGACAACAAACGACATCAATTTTGGGCGACGCAAGATTGCCCCTTACACATCTGGATGCTCCTGCACCAGGATGAAAACTAAGCGTCAAATCTTAAAACAAATGCTTCCGCTCATTTCCGGAGATTCGTTATCACGAAATAAAGCATCTAGACGAAGCCGAGCGTGACATTTCAAGGCAGTTGTTTCCAATCACGCCCCCGAATGATCCGTTATCCCCAAATACATACAATCAGGGGATGAACCCTCACAAACTCGAAACTTCAATATCTTGAAATCCACACGCAATCTTGACTTGAGATCGACGGGAATGCTTATTTTACTATTCCGAAGCTCTGGGGAAATTTGGGGGGTCAACCGCTTCTCCGGCAAGACTCGCTAAAAATAGCGAGTTTGTATCCTTAGCCCGTTGGAAACTTCGAAGGTACTGGACCGTTATTCAAGCAAATGGGCGTCCGAAAAGACAAATCTTGGAAAGAAGTGACAACAAACGACATCAATTTTGGGCGACGCAAGATTGCCCCTTACACCTCTGGATGCTCCTGCACCAGGATGAAACTAAGCGTCAAATCTTAAAACAAATGCTTCCGCTCATTTCCGGAGATTCGTTATCACGAAATAAAGCATCTAGACGAAGCCGAGCGTGACATTTCAAGGCAGTTGTTTCCAATCACGCCCCCGAATGATCCGTTATCCCCAGGGGATGAACCCTCACAAACTCGAAACTTCAATATCTTCAAATCCACACGCAATCTTGACTTGAGATCGACCAGGAATGCTTATTTTACTATTCCGAAGCTCTGGGGAAATTTGGGGGGTCAACCGCTTCTCCGGCAAGACTCGCTAAAAATAGCGAGTTTGTATCCTTAGCCCGTTGGAAACTTCGAAGGTACTGGACCGTTATTCAAGCAAATGGGCGTCCGAAAAGACAAATCTTGGAAAGAAGTGACAACAAACGACATCAATTTTGGGCGACGCAAGATTGCCCCTTACACCTCTGGATGCTCCTGCACCAGGATGAAACTAAGCGTCAAATCTTAAAACAAATGCTTCCGCTCATTTCCGGAGATTCGTTATCACGAAATAAAGCATCTAGACGAAGCCGAGCGTGACATTTCAAGGCAGTTGTTTCCAATCACGCCCCCGAATGATCCGTTATCCCCAAATACATACAATCAGGGGATGAACCCTCACAAACTCGAAACTTCAATATCTTCAAATCCACACGCAATCTTGACTTGAGATCGACCAGGAATGCTTATTTTACTATTCCGAAGCTCTGGGGAAATTTTGGGGGTCAACCGCTTCTCCGGCAAGACTCGCTAAAAATAGCGAGTTTGTATCCTTAGCCCGTTGGAAACTTCGAAGGTACTGGACCGTTATTCAAGCAAATGGGCGTCCGAAAAGACAAATCTTGGAAAGAAGTGAAAACAAACGACATCAATTTTGGGCGACGCAAGATTGCCCCTTACACCTCTGGATGCTCCTGCACCAGGATGAAACTAAGCGTCAAATCTTAAAACAAATGCTTCCGCTCATTTCCGGAGATTCGTTATCACGAAATAAAGCATCTAGACGAAGCCGAGCGTGACATTTCAAGGCAGTTGTTTCCAATCACGCCCCCGAATGATCCGTTATCCCCAGGGGATGAACCCTCACAAACTCGAAACTTCAATATCTTCAAATCCACACGCAATCTTGACTTGAGATCGACCAGGAATGCTTATTTTACTATTCCGAAGCTCTGGGGAAATTTGGGGGGTCAACCGCTTCTCCGGCAAGACTCGCTAAAAATAGCGAGTTTGTATCCTTAGCCCGTTGGAAACTTCGAAGGTACTGGACCGTTATTCAAGCAAATGGGCGTCCGAAAAGACAAATCTTGGAAAGAAGTGACAACAAACGACATCAATTTTGGGCGACGCAAGATTGCCCCTTACACCTCTGGATGCTCCTGCACCAGGATGAAACTAAGCGTCAAATCTTAAAACAAATGCTTCCGCTCATTTCCGGAGATTCGTTATCACGAAATAAAGCATCCAGACGAAGCCGAGCGTGACATTTCAAGGCAGTTGTTTCCAATCACGCCCCCGAATGATCCGTTATCCCCAAATACATACAATCAGGGGATGAACCCTCACAAACTCGAAACTTCAATATCTTCAAATCCACACGCAATCTTGACTTGAGATCGACCAGGAATGCTTATTTTACTATTCCGAAGCTCTGGGGAAATTTGGGGGGGTCAACCGCTTCTCCGGCAAGACTCGCTAAAAATAGCGAGTTTGTATCCTTAGCCCGTTGGAAACTTCGAAGGTACTGGACCGTTATTCAAGCAAATGGGCGTCCGAAAAGACAAATCTTGGAAAGAAGTGACAACAAACGACATCAATTTTGGGTGACGCAAGATTGCCCCTTACACCTCTGGATGCTCCTGCACCAGGATGAAACTAAGCGTCAAATCTTAAAACAAATGCTTCCGCTCATTTCCGGAGATTCGTTATCACGAAATAAAGCATCTAGACGAAGCCGAGCGTGACATTTCAAGGCAGTTGTTTCCAATCACGCCCCCGAATGATCCGTTATCCCCAAATACATACAATCAGGGGATGAACCCTCACAAACTTGAAACTTCAATATCTTCAAATCCACACGCAATCTTGACTTGAGATCGACCAGGAATGCTTATTTTACTATTCCGAAGCTCTGGGGAAATTTGGGGGGTCAACCGCTTCTCCGGCAAGACTCGCTAAAAATAGCGAGTTTGTATCCTTAGCCCGTTGGAAACTTCGAAGGTACTGGACCGTTATTCAAGCAAATGGGCGTCCGAAAAGACAAATCTTGGAAAGAAGTGACAACAAACGACATCAATTTTGGGCGACGCAAGATTGCCCCTTACACCTCTGGATGCTCCTGCACCAGGATGAAACTAAGCGTCAAATCTTAAAACAAATGCTTCCGCTCATTTCCGGAGATTCGTTATCACGAAATAAAGCATCTAGACGAAGCCGAGCGTGACATTTCAAGGCAGTTGTTTCCAATCACGCCCCCGAATGATCCGTTATCCCCAAATACATACAATCAGGGGATGAACCCTCACAAACTCGAAACTTCAATATCTTCAAATCCACACGCAATCTTGACTTGAGATCGACCAGGAATGCTTATTTTACTATTCTGAAGCTCTGGGGAAATTTGGGGGGTCAACCGCTTCTCCGGCAAGACTCGCTAAAAATAGCGAGTTTGTATCCTTAGCCCGTTGGAAACTTCGAAGGTACTGGACCGTTATTCAAGCAAATGGGCGTCCGAAAAGACAAATCTTGGAAAGAAGTGACAACAAACGACATCAATTTTGGGCGACGCAAGATTGCCCCTTACACCTCTGGATGCTCCTGCACCAGGATGAAACTAAGCGTCAAATCTTAAAACAAATGCTTCCGCTCATTTCCGGAGATTCGTTATCACGAAATAAAGCATCTAGATGAAGCCGAGCGTGACATTTCAAGGCAGTTGTTTCCAATCACGCCCCCGAATGATCCGTTATCCCCAAATACATACAATCAGGGGATGAACCCTCACAAACTCGAAACTTCAATATCTTCAAATCCACACGCAATCTTGACTTGAGATCGACCAGGAATGCTTATTTTACTATTCCGAAGCTCTGGGGAAATTTGGGGGGTCAACCGCTTCTCCGGCAAGACTCGCTAAAAATAGCGAGTTTGTATCCTTAGCCCGTTGGAAACTTCGAAGGTACTGGACCGTTATTCAAGCAAATGGGCGTCCGAAAAGACAAATCTTGGAAAGAAGTGACAACAAACGACATCAATTTTGGGCGACGCAAGATTGCCCCTTACACCTCTGGATGCTCCTGCACCAGGATGAAACTAAGCGTCAAATCTTAAAACAAATGCTTCCGCTCATTTCCGGAGATTCGTTATCACGAAATAAAGCATCTAGACGAAGCCGAGCGTGACATTTCAAGGCAGTTGTTTCCAATCACGCCCCCGAATGATCCGTTATCCTACAATCAGGGGATGAACCCTCACAAACTCGAAACTTCAATATCTTCAAATCCACACGCAATCTTGACTTGAGATCGACCAGGAATGCTTATTTTACTATTCCGAAGCTCTGGGGAAATTTGGGGGGTCAACCGCTTCTCCGGCAAGACTCGCTAAAAATAGCGAGTTTGTATCCTTAGCCCGTTGGAAACTTCGAAGGTACTGGACCGTTATTCAAGCAAATGGGCGTCCGAAAAGACAAATCTTGGAAAGAAGTGACAACAAACGACATCAATTTTGGGCGACGCAAGATTGCCCCTTACACCTCTGGATGCTCCTGCACCAGGATGAAACTAAGCGTCAAATCTTAAAACAAATGCTTCCGCTCATTTCCGGAGATTCGTTATCACGAAATAAAGCATCTAGACGAAGCCGAGCGTGACATTTCAAGGCAGTTGTTTCCAATCACGCCCCCGAATGATCCGTTATCCCCAAATACATACAATCAGGGGATGAACCCTCACAAACTCGAAACTTCAATATCTTCAAATCCACACGCAATCTTGACTTGAGATCGACCAGGAATGCTTATTTTACTATTCCGAAGCTCTGGGGAAATTTGGGGGGTCAACCGCTTCTCCGGCAAGACTCGCTAAAAATAGCGAGTTTGTATCCTTAGCCCGTTGGAAACTTCGAAGGTACTGGACCGTTATTCAAGCAAATGGGCGTCCGAAAAGACAAATCTTGGAAAGAAGTGACAACAAACGACATCAATTTTGGGCGACGCAAGATTGCCCCTTACACCTCTGGATGCTCCTGCACCAGGATGAAACTAAGCGTCAAATCTTAAAACAGATGCTTCCGCTCATTTCTGGAGATTCGTTATCACGAAATAAAGCATCTAGACGAAGCCGAGCGTGACATTTCAAGGCAGTTGTTTCCAATCACGCCCCCGAATGATCCGTTATCCCCAAATACATACAATCAGGGGATGAACCCTCACAAACTCGAAACTTCAATATCTTCAAATCCACACGCAATCTTGACTTGAGATCGACCAGGAATGCTTATTTTACTATTCCGAAGCTCTGGGGAAATTTGGGGGGTCAACCGCTTCTCCGGCAAGACTCGCTAAAAATAGCGAGTTTGTATCCTTAGCCCGTTGGAAACTTCGAAGGTACTGGACCGTTATTCAAGCAAATGGGCGTCCGAAAAGACAAATCTTGGAAAGAAGTGACAACAAACGAGATCAATTTTGGGCGACGCAAGATTGCCCCTTACACCTCTGGATGCTCCTGCACCAGGATGAAACTAAGCGTCAAATCTTAAAACAAATGCTTCCGCTCATTTCCGGAGATTCGTTATCACGAAATAAAGCATCTAGACGAAGCCGAGCGTGACATTTCAAGGCAGTTGTTTCCAATCACGCCCCCGAATGATCCGTTATCCCCAAATACATACAATCAGGGGATGAACCCTCACAAACTCGAAACTTCAATATCTTCAAATCCACACGCAATCTTGACTTGAGATCGACCAGGAATGCTTATTTTACTATTCCGAAGCTTTGGGGAAATTTGGGCGGTCAACCGCTTCTCCGGCAAGACTCGCTAAAAATAGCGAGTTTGTATCCTTAGCCCGTTGGAAACTTCGAAGGTACTGGACCGTTATTCAAGCAAATGGGTGTCCGAAAAGACAAATCTTGGAAAGAAGTGACAACAAACGACATCAATTTTGGGCGACGCAAGATTGCCCCTTACACCTCTGGATGCTCCTGCACCAGGATGAAACTAAGCGTCAAATCTTAAAACAAATGCTTCCGCTCATTTCCGGAGATTCGTTATCACGAAATAAAGCATCTAGACGAAGCCGAGCGTGACATTTCAAGGCAGTTGTTTCCAATCACGCCCCCGAATGATCCGTTATCCCCAAATACATACAATCAGGGGATGAACCCTCACAAACTCGAAACTTCAATATCTTCAAATCCACACGCAATCTTGACTTGAGATCGACCAGGAATGCTTATTTTACTATTCCGAAGCTCTGGGGAAATTTGGGGGGTCAACCGCTTCTCCGGCAAGACTCGCTAAAAATAGCGAGTTTGTATCCTTAGCCCGTTGGAAACTTCGAAGGTACTGGATCGTTATTCAAGCAAATGGGCGTCCGAAAAGACAAATCTTGGAAAGAAGTGACAACAAACGACATCAATTTTGGGCGACGCAAGATTGCCCCTTACACCTCTGGATGCTCCTGCACCAGGATGAAACTAAGCGTCAAATCTTAAAACAAATGCTTCCGCTCATTTCCGGAGATTCGTTATCACGAAATAAAGCATCTAGACGAAGCCGAGCGTGACATTTCAAGGCAGTTGTTTCCAATCACGCCCCCGAATGATCCGTTATCCCCAAATACATACAATCAGGGGATGAACCCTCACAAACTCGAAACTTCAATATCTTCAAATCCACACGCAATCTTGACTTGAGATCGACCGGGAATGCTTATTTTACTATTCCGAAGCTCTGGGGAAATTTGGGGGGTCAACCGCTTCTCCGGCAAGACTCGCTAAAAATAGCGAGTTTGTATCCTTAGCCCGTTGGAAACTTCGAAGGTACTGGACCGTTATTCAAGCAAATGGGCGTCCGAAAAGACAAATCTTGGAAAGAAGTGACAACAAACGACATCAATTTTGGGCGACGCAAGATTGCCCCTTACACCTCTGGATGCTCCTGCACCAGGATGAAACTAAGCGTCAAATCTTAAAACAAATGCTTCCGCTCATTTCCGGAGATTCGTTATCACGAAATAAAGCATCTAGACGAAGCCGAGCGTGACATTTCAAGGCAGTTGTTTCCAATCACGCCCCCGAATGATCCGTTATCCCCAAATACATACAATCAGGGGATGAACCCTCACAAACTCGAAACTTCAATATCTTCAAATCCACACGCAATCTTGACTTGAGATCGACCAGGAATGCTTATTTTACTATTCCGAAGCTCTGGGGAAATTTG
Organism: Cunninghamia lanceolata; assembly: GCA_027924645.1. Classification (NCBI taxonomy): domain Eukaryota; kingdom Viridiplantae; phylum Streptophyta; class Pinopsida; order Cupressales; family Cupressaceae; genus Cunninghamia; species Cunninghamia lanceolata. Next base: position 90,997 of record BSBN01001812.1, on the reverse strand, counting down.
GGGGGTCAACCGCTTCTCCGGCAAGACTCGCTAAAAATAGCGAGTTTGTATCCTTAGCCCGTTGGAAACTTCGAAGGTACTGGACCGTTATTCAAGCAAATGGGCGTCCGAAAAGACAAATCTTGGAAAGAAGTGACAACAAACGACATCAATTTTGGGCGACGCAAGATTGCCCCTTACACCTCTGGATGCTCCTGCACCAGGATGAAACTAAGCGTCAAATCTTAAAACAAATGCTTCCGCTCATTTCCGGAGATTCGTTATCACGAAATAAAGCATCTAGACAAAGCCGAGCGTGACATTTCAAGGCAGTTGTTTCCAATCACGCCCCCGAATGATCCGTTATCCCCAAATACATACAATCAGGGGATGAACCCTCACAAACTCGAAACTTCAATATCTTCAAATCCACACGCAATCTTGACTTGAGATCGACCAGGAATGCTTATTTTACTATTCCGAAGCTTTGGGGAAATTTGGGCGGTCAACCGCTTCTCCGGCAAGACTCGCTAAAAATAGCGAGTTTGTATCCTTAGCCCGTTGGAAACTTCGAAGGTACTGGACCGTTATTCAAGCAAATGGGTGTCCGAAAAGACAAATCTTGGAAAGAAGTGACAACAAACGACATCAATTTTGGGCGACGCAAGATTGCCCCTTACACCTCTGGATGCTCCTGCACCAGGATGAAACTAAGCGTCAAATCTTAAAACAAATGCTTCCGCTCATTTCCAGAGATTCGTTATCACGAAATAAAGCATCTAGACGAAGCCGAGCGTGACATTTCAAGGCAGTTGTTTCCAATCACGCCCCCGAATGATCCGTTATCCCCAAATACATACAATCAGGGGATGAACCCTCACAAACTCGAAACTTCAATATCTTCAAATCCACACGCAATCTTGACTTGAGATCGACCAGGAATGCTTATTTTACTATTCCGAAGCTCTGGGGAAATTTGGGGGGTCAACCGCTTCTCCGGCAAGACTCGCTAAAAATAGCGAGTTTGTATCCTTAGCCCGTTGGAAACTTCGAAGGTACTGGATCGTTATTCAAGCAAATGGGCGTCCGAAAAGACAAATCTTGGAAAGAAGTGACAACAAACGACATCAATTTTGGGCGACGCAAGATTGCCCCTTACACCTCTGGATGCTCCTGCACCAGGATGAAACTAAGCGTCAAATCTTAAAACAAATGCTTCCGCTCATTTCCGGAGATTCGTTATCACGAAATAAAGCATCTAGACGAAGCCGAGCGTGACATTTCAAGGCAGTTGTTTCCAATCACGCCCCCGAATGATCCGTTATCCCCAAATACATACAATCAGGGGATGAACCCTCACAAACTCGAAACTTCAATATCTTCCAATCCACACGCAATCTTGACTTGAGATCGACCGGGAATGCTTATTTTACTATTCCGAAGCTCTGGGGAAATTTGGGGGGTCAACCGCTTCTCCGGCAAGACTCGCTAAAAATAGCGAGTTTGTATCCTTAGCCCGTTGGAAACTTCGAAGGTACTGGACCGTTATTCAAGCAAATGGGCGTCCGAAAAGACAAATCTTGGAAAGAAGTGACAACAAACGACATCAATTTTGGGCGACGCAAGATTGCCCCTTACACCTCTGGATGCTCCTGCACCAGGATGAAACTAAGCGTCAAATCTTAAAACAAATGCTTCCGCTCATTTCCGGAGATTCGTTATCACGAAATAAAGCATCTAGACGAAGCCGAGCGTGACATTTCAAGGCAGTTGTTTCCAATCACGCCCCCGAATGATCCGTTATCCCCAAATACATACAATCAGGGGATGAACCCTCACAAACTCGAAACTTCAATATCTTCAAATCCACACGCAATCTTGACCAGGAATGCTTATTTTACTATTCCGAAGCTCTGGGGAAATTTGGGGGGTCAACCGCTTCTCCGGCAAGACTCGCTAAAAATAGCGAGTTTGTATCCTTAGCCCGTTGGAAACTTCGAAGGTACTGGACCGTTATTCAAGCAAATGGGCGTCCGAAAAGACAAATCTTGGAAAGAAGTGACAACAAACGACATCAATTTTGGGCGACGCAAGATTGCCCCTTACACCTCTGGATGCTCCTGCACCAGGATGAAACTAAGCGTCAAATCTTAAAACAAATGCTTCCGCTCATTTCCGGAGATTCGTTATCACGAAATAAAGCATCTAGACGAAGCCGAGCGTGACATTTCAAGGCAGTTGTTTCCAATCACGCCCCCGAATGATCCGTTATCCCCAGGGGATGAACCCTCACAAACTCGAAACTTCAATATCTTCAAATCCACACGCAATCTTGACTTGAGATCGACCAGGAATGCTTATTTTACTATTCCGAAGCTCTGGGGAAATTTGGGGGGTCAACCGCTTCTCCGGCAAGACTCGCTAAAAATAGCGAGTTTGTATCCTCAGCCCGTTGGAAACTTCGAAGGTACTGGACCGTTATTCAAGCAAATGGGCGTCCGAAAAGACAAATCTTGGAAAGAAGTGACAACAAACGACATCAATTTTGGGCGACGCAAGATTGCCCCTTACACCTCTGGATGCTCCTGCACCAGGATGAAACTAAGCGTCAAATCTTAAAACAAATGCTTCCGCTCATTTCCGGAGATTCGTTATCACGAAATAAAGCATCTAGACGAAGCCGAGCGTGACATTTCAAGGCAGTTGTTTCCAATCACGCCCCCGAATGATCCGTTATCCCCAAATACATACAATCAGGGGATGAACCCTCACAAACTCGAAACTTCAATATCTTCAAATCCACACGCAATCTTGACTTGAGATCGACCAGGAATGCTTATTTTACTATTCCGAAGCTCTGGGGAAATTTGGGGGGTCAACCGCTTCTCCGGCAAGACTCGCTAAAAATAGCGAGTTTGTATCCTTAGCCCGTTGGAAACTTCGAAGGTACTGGACCGTTATTCAAGCAAATGGGCGTCTGAAAAGACAAATCTTGGAAAGAAGTGACAACAAACGACATCAATTTTGGGCGACGCAAGATTGCCCCTTACACCTCTGGATGCTCCTGCACCAGGATGAAACTAAGCGTCAAATCTTAAAACAAATGCTTCCGCTCATTTCCGGAGATTCGTTATCACGAAATAAAGCATCTAGACGAAGCCGAGCGTGACATTTCAAGGCAGTTGTTTCCAATCACGCCCCTGAATGATCTGTTATCCCCAAATACATACAATCAGGGGATGAACCCTCACAAACTCGAAACTTCAATATCTTCAAATCCACACGCAATCTTGACTTGAGATCGACCAGGAATGCTTATTTTACTATTCCGAAGCTCTGGGGAAATTTGGGGGGTCAACCGCTTCTCCGGCAAGACTCGCTAAAAATAGCGAGTTTGTATCCTTAGCCCGTTGGAAACTTCGAAGGTACTGGACCGTTATTCAAGCAAATGGGCGTCCGAAAAGACAAATCTTGGAAAGAAGTGACAACAAACGACATCAATTTTGGGCGACGCAAGATTGCCCCTTACACCTCTGGATGCTCCTGCACCAGGATGAAACTAAGCGTCAAATCTTAAAACAAATGCTTCCGCTCATTTCTGGAGATTCGTTATCACGAAATAAAGCATCTAGACGAAGCCGAGCGTGACATTTCAAGGCAGTTGTTTCCAATCACGCCCCCGAATGATCCGTTATCCCCAGGGGATGAACCCTCACAAACTCGAAACTTCAATATCTTCAAATCCACACGCAATCTTGACTTGAGATCGACCAGGAATGCTTATTTTACTATTCCGAAGCTCTGGGGAAATTTGGGGGGTCAACCGCTTCTCCGGCAAGACTCGCTAAAAATAGCGAGTTTTTATCCTTAGCCCGTTGGAAACTTCGAAGGTACTGGACCGTTATTCAAGCAAATGGGCGTCCGAAAAGACAAATCTTGGAAAGAAGTGACAACAAACGAGATCAATTTTGGACGACGCAAGATTGCCCCTTACACCTCTGGATGCTCCTGCACCAGGATGAAACTAAGCGTCAAATCTTAAAACAAATGCTTCCGCTCATTTCCGGAGATTCGTTATCACGAAATAAAGCATCTAGACGAAGCCGAGCGTGACATTTCAAGGCAGTTGTTTCCAATCACGCCCCCGAATGATCCGTTATCCCCAAATACATACAATCAGGGGATGAACCCTCACAAACTCGAAACTTCAATATCTTCAAATCCACACGCAATCTTGACTTGAGATCGACCAGGAATGCTTATTTTACTATTCCGAAGCTCTGGGGAAATTTGGGGGGTCAACCGCTTCTCCGGCAAGACTCGCTAAAAATAGCGAGTTTGTATCCTTAGCCCGTTGGAAACTTCGAAGGTACTGGATCGTTATTCAAGCAAATGGGCGTCCGAAAAGACAAATCTTGGAAAGAAGTGACAACAAACGACATCAATTTTGGGCGACGCAAGATTGCCCCTTACACCTCTGGATGCTCCTGCACCAGGATGAAACTAAGCGTCAAATCTTAAAACAAATGCTTCCGCTCATTTCCGGAGATTCGTTATCACGAAATAAAGCATCTAGACGAAGCCGAGCGTGACATTTCAAGGCAGTTGTTTCTAATCACGCCCCCGAATGATCCGTTATCCCCAAATACATACAATCAGGGGATGAACCCTCACAAACTCGAAACTTCAATATCTTCAAATCCACACGCAATCTTGACTTGAGATCGACCAGGAATGCTTATTTTACTATTCCGAAGCTCTGGGGAAATTTGGGGGGTCAACCGCTTCTCCGGCAAGACTCGCTAAAAATAGCGAGTTTGTATCCTTAGCCCGTTGGAAACTTCGAAGGTACTGGACCGTTATTCAAGCAAATGGGCGTCCGAAAAGACAAATCTTGGAAAGAAGTGACAACAAACGACATCAATTTTGGGCGACGCAAGATTGCCCCTTACACATCTGGATGCTCCTGCACCAGGATGAAACTAAGCGTCAAATCTTAAAACAAATGCTTCCGCTCATTTCCGGAGATTCGTTATCACGAAATAAAGCATCTAGACGAAGCCGAGCGTGACATTTCAAGGCAGTTGTTTCCAATCACGCCCCCGAATGATCCGTTATCCCCAAATACATACAATCAGGGGATGAACCCTCACAAACTCGAAACTTCAATATCTTGAAATCCACACGCAATCTTGACTTGAGATCGACCGGGAATGCTTATTTTACTATTCCGAAGCTCTGGGGAAATTTGGGGGGTCAACCGCTTCTCCGGCAAGACTCGCTAAAAATAGCGAGTTTGTATCCTTAGCCCGTTGGAAACTTCGAAGGTACTGGACCGTTATTCAAGCAAATGGGCGTCCGAAAAGACAAATCTTGGAAAGAAGTGACAACAAACGACATCAATTTTGGGCGACGCAAGATTGCCCCTTACACCTCTGGATGCTCCTGCACCAGGATGAAACTAAGCGTCAAATCTTAAAACAAATGCTTCCGCTCATTTCCGGAGATTCGTTATCACGAAATAAAGCATCTAGACGAAGCCGAGCGTGACATTTCAAGGCAGTTGTTTCCAATCACGCCCCCGAATGATCCGTTATCCCCAGGGGATGAACCCTCACAAACTCGAAACTTCAATATCTTCAAATCCACACGCAATCTTGACTTGAGATCGACCAGGAATGCTTATTTTACTATTCCGAAGCTCTGGGGAAATTTGGGGGGTCAACCGCTTCTCCGGCAAGACTCGCTAAAAATAGCGAGTTTGTATCCTTAGCCCGTTGGAAACTTCGAAGGTACTGGACCGTTATTCAAGCAAATGGGCGTCCGAAAAGACAAATCTTGGAAAGAAGTGACAACAAACGACATCAATTTTGGGCGACGCAAGATTGCCCCTTACACCTCTGGATGCTCCTGCACCAGGATGAAACTAAGCGTCAAATCTTAAAACAAATGCTTCCGCTCATTTCCGGAGATTCGTTATCACGAAATAAAGCATCTAGACGAAGCCGAGCGTGACATTTCAAGGCAGTTGTTTCCAATCACGCCCCCGAATGATCCGTTATCCCCAAATACATACAATCAGGGGATGAACCCTCACAAACTCGAAACTTCAATATCTTCAAATCCACACGCAATCTTGACTTGAGATCGACCAGGAATGCTTATTTTACTATTCCGAAGCTCTGGGGAAATTTTGGGGGTCAACCGCTTCTCCGGCAAGACTCGCTAAAAATAGCGAGTTTGTATCCTTAGCCCGTTGGAAACTTCGAAGGTACTGGACCGTTATTCAAGCAAATGGGCGTCCGAAAAGACAAATCTTGGAAAGAAGTGAAAACAAACGACATCAATTTTGGGCGACGCAAGATTGCCCCTTACACCTCTGGATGCTCCTGCACCAGGATGAAACTAAGCGTCAAATCTTAAAACAAATGCTTCCGCTCATTTCCGGAGATTCGTTATCACGAAATAAAGCATCTAGACGAAGCCGAGCGTGACATTTCAAGGCAGTTGTTTCCAATCACGCCCCCGAATGATCCGTTATCCCCAGGGGATGAACCCTCACAAACTCGAAACTTCAATATCTTCAAATCCACACGCAATCTTGACTTGAGATCGACCAGGAATGCTTATTTTACTATTCCGAAGCTCTGGGGAAATTTGGGGGGTCAACCGCTTCTCCGGCAAGACTCGCTAAAAATAGCGAGTTTGTATCCTTAGCCCGTTGGAAACTTCGAAGGTACTGGACCGTTATTCAAGCAAATGGGCGTCCGAAAAGACAAATCTTGGAAAGAAGTGACAACAAACGACATCAATTTTGGGCGACGCAAGATTGCCCCTTACACCTCTGGATGCTCCTGCACCAGGATGAAACTAAGCGTCAAATCTTAAAACAAATGCTTCCGCTCATTTCCGGAGATTCGTTATCACGAAATAAAGCATCCAGACGAAGCCGAGCGTGACATTTCAAGGCAGTTGTTTCCAATCACGCCCCCGAATGATCCGTTATCCCCAAATACATACAATCAGGGGATGAACCCTCACAAACTCGAAACTTCAATATCTTCAAATCCACACGCAATCTTGACTTGAGATCGACCAGGAATGCTTATTTTACTATTCCGAAGCTCTGGGGAAATTTGGGGGGTCAACCGCTTCTCCGGCAAGACTCGCTAAAAATAGCGAGTTTGTATCCTTAGCCCGTTGGAAACTTCGAAGGTACTGGACCGTTATTCAAGCAAATGGGCGTCTGAAAAGACAAATCTTGGAAAGAAGTGACAACAAACGACATCAATTTTGGGTGACGCAAGATTGCCCCTTACACCTCTGGATGCTCCTGCACCAGGATGAAACTAAGCGTCAAATCTTAAAACAAATGCTTCCGCTCATTTCCGGAGATTCGTTATCACGAAATAAAGCATCTAGACGAAGCCGAGCGTGACATTTCAAGGCAGTTGTTTCCAATCACGCCCCCGAATGATCCGTTATCCCCAAATACATACAATCAGGGGATGAACCCTCACAAACTTGAAACTTCAATATCTTCAAATCCACACGCAATCTTGACTTGAGATCGACCAGGAATGCTTATTTTACTATTCCGAAGCTCTGGGGAAATTTGGGGGGTCAACCGCTTCTCCGGCAAGACTCGCTAAAAATAGCGAGTTTGTATCCTTAGCCCGTTGGAAACTTCGAAGGTACTGGACCGTTATTCAAGCAAATGGGCGTCCGAAAAGACAAATCTTGGAAAGAAGTGACAACAAACGACATCAATTTTGGGCGACGCAAGATTGCCCCTTACACCTCTGGATGCTCCTGCACCAGGATGAAACTAAGCGTCAAATCTTAAAACAAATGCTTCCGCTCATTTCCGGAGATTCGTTATCACGAAATAAAGCATCTAGACGAAGCCGAGCGTGACATTTCAAGGCAGTTGTTTCCAATCACGCCCCCGAATGATCCGTTATCCCCAAATACATACAATCAGGGGATGAACCCTCACAAACTCGAAACTTCAATATCTTCAAATCCACACGCAATCTTGACTTGAGATCGACCAGGAATGCTTATTTTACTATTCTGAAGCTCTGGGGAAATTTGGGGGGTCAACCGCTTCTCCGGCAAGACTCGCTAAAAATAGCGAGTTTGTATCCTTAGCCCGTTGGAAACTTCGAAGGTACTGGACCGTTATTCAAGCAAATGGGCGTCCGAAAAGACAAATCTTGGAAAGAAGTGACAACAAACGACATCAATTTTGGGCGACGCAAGATTGCCCCTTACACCTCTGGATGCTCCTGCACCAGGATGAAACTAAGCGTCAAATCTTAAAACAAATGCTTCCGCTCATTTCCGGAGATTCGTTATCACGAAATAAAGCATCTAGACGAAGCCGAGCGTGACATTTCAAGGCAGTTGTTTCCAATCACGCCCCCGAATGATCCGTTATCCCCAAATACATACAATCAGGGGATGAACCCTCACAAACTCGAAACTTCAATATCTTCAAATCCACACGCAATCTTGACTTGAGATCGACCAGGAATGCTTATTTTACTATTCCGAAGCTCTGGGGAAATTTGGGGGGTCAACCGCTTCTCCGGCAAGACTCGCTAAAAATAGCGAGTTTGTATCCTTAGCCCGTTGGAAACTTCGAAGGTACTGGACCGTTATTCAAGCAAATGGGCGTCCGAAAAGACAAATCTTGGAAAGAAGTGACAACAAACGACATCAATTTTGGGCGACGCAAGATTGCCCCTTACACCTCTGGATGCTCCTGCACCAGGATGAAACTAAGCGTCAAATCTTAAAACAAATGCTTCCGCTCATTTCCGGAGATTCGTTATCACGAAATAAAGCATCTAGACGAAGCCGAGCGTGACATTTCAAGGCAGTTGTTTCCAATCACGCCCCCGAATGATCCGTTATCCTACAATCAGGGGATGAACCCTCACAAACTCGAAACTTCAATATCTTCAAATCCACACGCAATCTTGACTTGAGATCGACCAGGAATGCTTATTTTACTATTCCGAAGCTCTGGGGAAATTTGGGGGGTCAACCGCTTCTCCGGCAAGACTCGCTAAAAATAGCGAGTTTGTATCCTTAGCCCGTTGGAAACTTCGAAGGTACTGGACCGTTATTCAAGCAAATGGGCGTCCGAAAAGACAAATCTTGGAAAGAAGTGACAACAAACGACATCAATTTTGGGCGACGCAAGATTGCCCCTTACACCTCTGGATGCTCCTGCACCAGGATGAAACTAAGCGTCAAATCTTAAAACAAATGCTTCCGCTCATTTCCGGAGATTCGTTATCACGAAATAAAGCATCTAGACGAAGCCGAGCGTGACATTTCAAGGCAGTTGTTTCCAATCACGCCCCCGAATGATCCGTTATCCCCAAATACATACAATCAGGGGATGAACCCTCACAAACTCGAAACTTCAATATCTTCAAATCCACACGCAATCTTGACTTGAGATCGACCAGGAATGCTTATTTTACTATTCCGAAGCTCTGGGGAAATTTGGGGGGTCAACCGCTTCTCCGGCAAGACTCGCTAAAAATAGCGAGTTTGTATCCTTAGCCCGTTGGAAACTTCGAAGGTACTGGACCGTTATTCAAGCAAATGGGCGTCCGAAAAGACAAATCTTGGAAAGAAGTGACAACAAACGACATCAATTTTGGGCGACGCAAGATTGCCCCTTACACCTCTGGATGCTCCTGCACCAGGATGAAACTAAGCGTCAAATCTTAAAACAGATGCTTCCGCTCATTTCTGGAGATTCGTTATCACGAAATAAAGCATCTAGACGAAGCCGAGCGTGACATTTCAAGGCAGTTGTTTCCAATCACGCCCCCGAATGATCCGTTATCCCCAAATACATACAATCAGGGGATGAACCCTCACAAACTCGAAACTTCAATATCTTCAAATCCACACGCAATCTTGACTTGAGATCGACCAGGAATGCTTATTTTACTATTCCGAAGCTCTGGGGAAATTTGGGGGGTCAACCGCTTCTCCGGCAAGACTCGCTAAAAATAGCGAGTTTGTATCCTTAGCCCGTTGGAAACTTCGAAGGTACTGGACCGTTATTCAAGCAAATGGGCGTCCGAAAAGACAAATCTTGGAAAGAAGTGACAACAAACGAGATCAATTTTGGGCGACGCAAGATTGCCCCTTACACCTCTGGATGCTCCTGCACCAGGATGAAACTAAGCGTCAAATCTTAAAACAAATGCTTCCGCTCATTTCCGGAGATTCGTTATCACGAAATAAAGCATCTAGACGAAGCCGAGCGTGACATTTCAAGGCAGTTGTTTCCAATCACGCCCCCGAATGATCCGTTATCCCCAAATACATACAATCAGGGGATGAACCCTCACAAACTCGAAACTTCAATATCTTCAAATCCACACGCAATCTTGACTTGAGATCGACCAGGAATGCTTATTTTACTATTCCGAAGCTTTGGGGAAATTTGGGCGGTCAACCGCTTCTCCGGCAAGACTCGCTAAAAATAGCGAGTTTGTATCCTTAGCCCGTTGGAAACTTCGAAGGTACTGGACCGTTATTCAAGCAAATGGGTGTCCGAAAAGACAAATCTTGGAAAGAAGTGACAACAAACGACATCAATTTTGGGCGACGCAAGATTGCCCCTTACACCTCTGGATGCTCCTGCACCAGGATGAAACTAAGCGTCAAATCTTAAAACAAATGCTTCCGCTCATTTCCGGAGATTCGTTATCACGAAATAAAGCATCTAGACGAAGCCGAGCGTGACATTTCAAGGCAGTTGTTTCCAATCACGCCCCCGAATGATCCGTTATCCCCAAATACATACAATCAGGGGATGAACCCTCACAAACTCGAAACTTCAATATCTTCAAATCCACACGCAATCTTGACTTGAGATCGACCAGGAATGCTTATTTTACTATTCCGAAGCTCTGGGGAAATTTGGGGGGTCAACCGCTTCTCCGGCAAGACTCGCTAAAAATAGCGAGTTTGTATCCTTAGCCCGTTGGAAACTTCGAAGGTACTGGATCGTTATTCAAGCAAATGGGCGTCCGAAAAGACAAATCTTGGAAAGAAGTGACAACAAACGACATCAATTTTGGGCGACGCAAGATTGCCCCTTACACCTCTGGATGCTCCTGCACCAGGATGAAACTAAGCGTCAAATCTTAAAACAAATGCTTCCGCTCATTTCCGGAGATTCGTTATCACGAAATAAAGCATCTAGACGAAGCCGAGCGTGACATTTCAAGGCAGTTGTTTCCAATCACGCCCCCGAATGATCCGTTATCCCCAAATACATACAATCAGGGGATGAACCCTCACAAACTCGAAACTTCAATATCTTCAAATCCACACGCAATCTTGACTTGAGATCGACCGGGAATGCTTATTTTACTATTCCGAAGCTCTGGGGAAATTTGGGGGGTCAACCGCTTCTCCGGCAAGACTCGCTAAAAATAGCGAGTTTGTATCCTTAGCCCGTTGGAAACTTCGAAGGTACTGGACCGTTATTCAAGCAAATGGGCGTCCGAAAAGACAAATCTTGGAAAGAAGTGACAACAAACGACATCAATTTTGGGCGACGCAAGATTGCCCCTTACACCTCTGGATGCTCCTGCACCAGGATGAAACTAAGCGTCAAATCTTAAAACAAATGCTTCCGCTCATTTCCGGAGATTCGTTATCACGAAATAAAGCATCTAGACGAAGCCGAGCGTGACATTTCAAGGCAGTTGTTTCCAATCACGCCCCCGAATGATCCGTTATCCCCAAATACATACAATCAGGGGATGAACCCTCACAAACTCGAAACTTCAATATCTTCAAATCCACACGCAATCTTGACCAGGAATGCTTATTTTACTATTCCGAAGCTCTGGGGAAATTTGGGGGGTCAACCGCTTCTCCGGCAAGACTCGCTAAAAATAGCGAGTTTGTATCCTTAGCCCGTTGGAAACTTCGAAGGTACTGGACCGTTATTCAAGCAAATGGGCGTCCGAAAAGACAAATCTTGGAAAGAAGTGACAACAAACGACATCAATTTTGGGCGACGCAAGATTGCCCCTTACACCTCTGGATGCTCCTGCACCAGGATGAAACTAAGCGTCAAATCTTAAAACAAATGCTTCCGCTCATTTCCGGAGATTCGTTATCACGAAATAAAGCATCTAGACGAAGCCGAGCGTGACATTTCAAGGCAGTTGTTTCCAATCACGCCCCCGAATGATCCGTTATCCCCAGGGGATGAACCCTCACAAACTCGAAACTTCAATATCTTCAAATCCACACGCAATCTTGACTTGAGATCGACCAGGAATGCTTATTTTACTATTCCGAAGCTCTGGGGAAATTTGGGGGGTCAACCGCTTCTCCGGCAAGACTCGCTAAAAATAGCGAGTTTGTATCCTCAGCCCGTTGGAAACTTCGAAGGTACTGGACCGTTATTCAAGCAAATGGGCGTCCGAAAAGACAAATCTTGGAAAGAAGTGACAACAAACGACATCAATTTTGGGCGACGCAAGATTGCCCCTTACACCTCTGGATGCTCCTGCACCAGGATGAAACTAAGCGTCAAATCTTAAAACAAATGCTTCCGCTCATTTCCGGAGATTCGTTATCACGAAATAAAGCATCTAGACGAAGCCGAGCGTGACATTTCAAGGCAGTTGTTTCCAATCACGCCCCCGAATGATCCGTTATCCCCAAATACATACAATCAGGGGATGAACCCTCACAAACTCGAAACTTCAATATCTTCAAATCCACACGCAATCTTGACTTGAGATCGACCAGGAATGCTTATTTTACTATTCCGAAGCTCTGGGGAAATTTGGGGGGTCAACCGCTTCTCCGGCAAGACTCGCTAAAAATAGCGAGTTTGTATCCTTAGCCCGTTGGAAACTTCGAAGGTACTGGACCGTTATTCAAGTAAATGGGCGTCCGAAAAGACAAATCTTGGAAAGAAGTGACAACAAACGACATCAATTTTGGGCGACGCAAGATTGCCCCTTACACCTCTGGATGCTCCTGCACCAGGATGAAACTAAGCGTCAAATCTTAAAACAAATGCTTCCGCTCATTTCCGGAGATTCGTTATCACGAAATAAAGCATCTAGACGAAGCCGAGCGTGACATTTCAAGGCAGTTGTTTCCAATCACGCCCCTGAATGATCTGTTATCCCCAAATACATACAATCAGGGGATGAACCCTCACAAACTTGAAACTTCAATATCTTCAAATCCACACGCAATCTTGACTTGAGATCGACCAGGAATGCTTATTTTACTATTCCGAAGCTCTGGGGAAATTTGGGGGGTCAACCGCTTCTCCGGCAAGACTCGCTAAAAATAGCGAGTTTGTATCCTTAGCCCGTTGGAAACTTCGAAGGTACTGGACCGTTATTCAAGCAAATGGGCGTCCGAAAAGACAAATCTTGGAAAGAAGTGACAACAAACGACATCAATTTTGGGCGACGCAAGATTGCCCCTTACACCTCTGGATGCTCCTGCACCAGGATGAAACTAAGCGTCAAATCTTAAAACAAATGCTTCCGCTCATTTCCGGAGATTCGTTATCACGAAATAAAGCATCTAGACGAAGCCGAGCGTGACATTTCAAGGCAGTTGTTTCCAATCACGCCCCCGAATGATCCGTTATCCCCAGGGGATGAACCCTCACAAACTCGAAACTTCAATATCTTCAAATCCACACGCAATCTTGACTTGAGATCGACCAGGAATGCTTATTTTACTATTCCGAAGCTCTGGGGAAATTTGGGGGGTCAACCGCTTCTCCGGCAAGACTCGCTAAAAATAGCGAGTTTGTATCCTTAGCCCGTTGGAAACTTCGAAGGTACTGGACCGTTATTCAAGCAAATGGGCGTCCGAAAAGACAAATCTTGGAAAGAAGTGACAACAAACGACATCAATTTTGGGCGACGCAAGATTGCCCCTTACACCTCTGGATGCTCCTGCACCAGGATGAAACTAAGCGTCAAATCTTAAAACAAATGCTTCCGCTCATTTCCGGAGATTCGTTATCACGAAATAAAGCATCTAGACGAAGCCGAGCGTGACATTTCAAGGCAGTTGTTTCCAATCACGCCCCTGAATGATCCGTTATCCCCAAATACATACAATCAGGGGATGAACCCTCACAAACTCGAAACTTCAATATCTTCAAATCCACACGCAATCTTGACTTGAGATCGACCAGGAATGCTTATTTTACTATTCCGAAGCTTTGGGGAAATTTGGGCGGTCAACCGCTTCTCCGGCAAGACTCGCTAAAAATAGCGAGTTTGTATCCTTAGCCCGTTGGAAACTTCGAAGGTACTGGACCGTTATTCAAGCAAATGGGTGTCCGAAAAGACAAATCTTGGAAAGAAGTGACAACAAACGACATCAATTTTGGGCGACGCAAGATTGCCCCTTACACCTCTGGATGCTCCTGCACCAGGATGAAACTAAGCGTCAAATCTTAAAACAAATGCTTCCGCTCATTTCCGGAGATTCGTTATCACGAAATAAAGCATCTAGACGAAGCCGAGCGTGACATTTCAAGGCAGTTGTTTCCAATCACGCCCCCGAATGATCCGTTATCCCCAAATACATACAATCAGGGGATGAACCCTCACAAACTCGAAACTTCAATATCTTCAAATCCACACGCAATCTTGACTTGAGATCGACCAGGAATGCTTATTTTACTATTCCGAAGCTCTGGGGAAATTTGGGGGGTCAACCGCTTCTCCGGCAAGACTCGCTAAAAATAGCGAGTTTGTATCCTTAGCCCGTTGGAAACTTCGAAGGTACTGGATCGTTATTCAAGCAAATGGGCGTCCGAAAAGACAAATCTTGGAAAGAAGTGACAACAAACGACATCAATTTTGGGCGACGCAAGATTGCCCCTTACACCTCTGGATGCTCCTGCACCAGGATGAAACTAAGCGTCAAATCTTAAAACAAATGCTTCCGCTCATTTCCGGAGATTCGTTATCACGAAATAAAGCATCTAGACGAAGCCGAGCGTGACATTTCAAGGCAGTTGTTTCCAATCACGCCCCCGAATGATCCGTTATCCCCAAATACATACAATCAGGGGATGAACCCTCACAAACTCGAAACTTCAATATCTTCCAATCCACACGCAATCTTGACTTGAGATCGACCGGGAATGCTTATTTTACTATTCCGAAGCTCTGGGGAAATTTGGGGGGTCAACCGCTTCTCCGGCAAGACTCGCTAAAAATAGCGAGTTTGTATCCTTAGCCCGTTGGAAACTTCGAAGGTACTGGACCGTTATTCAAGCAAATGGGCGTCCGAAAAGACAAATCTTGGAAAGAAGTGACAACAAACGACATCAATTTTGGGCGACGCAAGATTGCCCCTTACACCTCTGGATGCTCCTGCACCAGGATGAAACTAAGCGTCAAATCTTAAAACAAATGCTTCCGCTCATTTCCGGAGATTCGTTATCACGAAATAAAGCATCTAGACGAAGCCGAGCGTGACATTTCAAGGCAGTTGTTTCCAATCACGCCCCCGAATGATCCGTTATCCCCAAATACATACAATCAGGGGATGAACCCTCACAAACTCGAAACTTCAATATCTTCAAATCCACACGCAATCTTGACCAGGAATGCTTATTTTACTATTCCGAAGCTCTGGGGAAATTTGGGGGGTCAACCGCTTCTCCGGCAAGACTCGCTAAAAATAGCGAGTTTGTATCCTTAGCCCGTTGGAAACTTCGAAGGTACTGGACCGTTATTCAAGCAAATGGGCGTCCGAAAAGACAAATCTTGGAAAGAAGTGACAACAAACGACATCAATTTTGGGCGACGCAAGATTGCCCCTTACACCTCTGGATGCTCCTGCACCAGGATGAAACTAAGCGTCAAATCTTAAAACAAATGCTTCCGCTCATTTCCGGAGATTCGTTATCACGAAATAAAGCATCTAGACGAAGCCGAGCGTGACATTTCAAGGCAGTTGTTTCCAATCACGCCCCCGAATGATCCGTTATCCCCAGGGGATGAACCCTCACAAACTCGAAACTTCAATATCTTCAAATCCACACGCAATCTTGACTTGAGATCGACCAGGAATGCTTATTTTACTATTCCGAAGCTCTGGGGAAATTTGGGGGGTCAACCGCTTCTCCGGCAAGACTCGCTAAAAATAGCGAGTTTGTATCCTCAGCCCGTTGGAAACTTCGAAGGTACTGGACCGTTATTCAAGCAAATGGGCGTCCGAAAAGACAAATCTTGGAAAGAAGTGACAACAAACGACATCAATTTTGGGCGACGCAAGATTGCCCCTTACACCTCTGGATGCTCCTGCACCAGGATGAAACTAAGCGTCAAATCTTAAAACAAATGCTTCCGCTCATTTCCGGAGATTCGTTATCACGAAATAAAGCATCTAGACGAAGCCGAGCGTGACATTTCAAGGCAGTTGTTTCCAATCACGCCCCCGAATGATCCGTTATCCCCAAATACATACAATCAGGGGATGAACCCTCACAAACTCGAAACTTCAATATCTTCAAATCCACACGCAATCTTGACTTGAGATCGACCAGGAATGCTTATTTTACTATTCCGAAGCTCTGGGGAAATTTGGGGGGTCAACCGCTTCTCCGGCAAGACTCGCTAAAAATAGCGAGTTTGTATCCTTAGCCCGTTGGAAACTTCGAAGGTACTGGACCGTTATTCAAGCAAATGGGCGTCCGAAAAGACAAATCTTGGAAAGAAGTGACAACAAACGACATCAATTTTGGGCGACGCAAGATTGCCCCTTACACCTCTGGATGCTCCTGCACCAGGATGAAACTAAGCGTCAAATCTTAAAACAAATGCTTCCGCTCATTTCCGGAGATTCGTTATCACGAAATAAAGCATCTAGACGAAGCCGAGCGTGACATTTCAAGGCAGTTGTTTCCAATCACGCCCCTGAATGATCTGTTATCCCCAAATACATACAATCAGGGGATGAACCCTCACAAACTTGAAACTTCAATATCTTCAAATCCACACGCAATCTTGACTTGAGATCGACCAGGAATGCTTATTTTACTATTCCGAAGCTCTGGGGAAATTTGGGGGGTCAACCGCTTCTCCGGCAAGACTCGCTAAAAATAGCGAGTTTGTATCCTTAGCCCGTTGGAAACTTCGAAGGTACTGGACCGTTATTCAAGCAAATGGGCGTCCGAAAAGACAAATCTTGGAAAGAAGTGACAACAAACGACATCAATTTTGGGCGACGCAAGATTGCCCCTTACACCTCTGGATGCTCCTGCACCAGGATGAAACTAAGCGTCAAATCTTAAAACAAATGCTTCCGCTCATTTCCGGAGATTCGTTATCACGAAATAAAGCATCTAGACGAAGCCGAGCGTGACATTTCAAGGCAGTTGTTTCCAATCACGCCCCCGAATGATCCGTTATCCCCAGGGGATGAACCCTCACAAACTCGAAACTTCAATATCTTCAAATCCACACGCAATCTTGACTTGAGATCGACCAGGAATGCTTATTTTACTATTCCGAAGCTCTGGGGAAATTTGGGGGGTCAACCGCTTCTCCGGCAAGACTCGCTAAAAATAGCGAGTTTGTATCCTTAGCCCGTTGGAAACTTCGAAGGTACTGGACCGTTATTCAAGCAAATGGGCGTCCGAAAAGACAAATCTTGGAAAGAAGTGACAACAAACGAGATCAATTTTGGGCGACGCAAGATTGCCCCTTACACCTCTGGATGCTCCTGCACCAGGATGAAACTAAGCGTCAAATCTTAAAACAAATGCTTCCGCTCATTTCCGGAGATTCGTTATCACGAAATAAAGCATCTAGACGAAGCCGAGCGTGACATTTCAAGGCAGTTGTTTCCAATCACGCCCCCGAATGATCCGTTATCCCCAAATACATACAATCAGGGGATGAACCCTCACAAACTCGAAACTTCAATATCTTCAAATCCACACGCAATCTTGACTTGAGATCGACCAGGAATGCTTATTTTACTATTCCGAAGCTTTGGGGAAATTTGGGCGGTCAACCGCTTCTCCGGCAAGACTCGCTAAAAATAGCGAGTTTGTATCCTTAGCCCGTTGGAAACTTCGAAGGTACTGGACCGTTATTCAAGCAAATGGGTGTCCGAAAAGACAAATCTTGGAAAGAAGTGACAACAAACGACATCAATTTTGGGCGACGCAAGATTGCCCCTTACACCTCTGGATGCTCCTGCACCAGGATGAAACTAAGCGTCAAATCTTAAAACAAATGCTTCCGCTCATTTCCGGAGATTCGTTATCACGAAATAAAGCATCTAGACGAAGCCGAGCGTGACATTTCAAGGCAGTTGTTTCCAATCACGCCCCCGAATGATCCGTTATCCCCAAATACATACAATCAGGGGATGAACCCTCACAAACTCGAAACTTCAATATCTTCAAATCCACACGCAATCTTGACTTGAGATCGACCAGGAATGCTTATTTTACTATTCCGAAGCTCTGGGGAAATTTGGGGGGTCAACCGCTTCTCCGGCAAGACTCGCTAAAAATAGCGAGTTTGTATCCTTAGCCCGTTGGAAACTTCGAAGGTACTGGATCGTTATTCAAGCAAATGGGCGTCCGAAAAGACAAATCTTGGAAAGAAGTGACAACAAACGACATCAATTTTGGGCGACGCAAGATTGCCCCTTACACCTCTGGATGCTCCTGCACCAGGATGAAACTAAGCGTCAAATCTTAAAACAAATGCTTCCGCTCATTTCCGGAGATTCGTTATCACGAAATAAAGCATCTAGACGAAGCCGAGCGTGACATTTCAAGGCAGTTGTTTCCAATCACGCCCCCGAATGATCCGTTATCCCCAAATACATACAAT
The DNA here is from genome assembly GCA_027924645.1 of Cunninghamia lanceolata. Lineage (NCBI taxonomy): Eukaryota > Viridiplantae > Streptophyta > Pinopsida > Cupressales > Cupressaceae > Cunninghamia > Cunninghamia lanceolata. The sequence continues at coordinate 72,107 of BSBN01001812.1, read as the reverse complement.
CAGGGGATGAACCCTCACAAACTCGAAACTTCAATATCTTCCAATCCACACGCAATCTTGACTTGAGATCGACCGGGAATGCTTATTTTACTATTCCGAAGCTCTGGGGAAATTTGGGGGGTCAACCGCTTCTCCGGCAAGACTCGCTAAAAATAGCGAGTTTGTATCCTTAGCCCGTTGGAAACTTCGAAGGTACTGGACCGTTATTCAAGCAAATGGGCGTCCGAAAAGACAAATCTTGGAAAGAAGTGACAACAAACGACATCAATTTTGGGCGACGCAAGATTGCCCCTTACACCTCTGGATGCTCCTGCACCAGGATGAAACTAAGCGTCAAATCTTAAAACAAATGCTTCCGCTCATTTCCGGAGATTCGTTATCACGAAATAAAGCATCTAGACGAAGCCGAGCGTGACATTTCAAGGCAGTTGTTTCCAATCACGCCCCCGAATGATCCGTTATCCCCAAATACATACAATCAGGGGATGAACCCTCACAAACTCGAAACTTCAATATCTTCAAATCCACACGCAATCTTGACCAGGAATGCTTATTTTACTATTCCGAAGCTCTGGGGAAATTTGGGGGGTCAACCGCTTCTCCGGCAAGACTCGCTAAAAATAGCGAGTTTGTATCCTTAGCCCGTTGGAAACTTCGAAGGTACTGGACCGTTATTCAAGCAAATGGGCGTCCGAAAAGACAAATCTTGGAAAGAAGTGACAACAAACGACATCAATTTTGGGCGACTCAAGATTGCCCCTTACACCTCTGGATGCTCCTGCACCAGGATGAAACTAAGCGTCAAATCTTAAAACAAATGCTTCCGCTCATTTCCGGAGATTCGTTATCACGAAATAAAGCATCTAGACGAAGCCGAGCGTGACATTTCAAGGCAGTTGTTTCCAATCACGCCCCCGAATGATCCGTTATCCCCAGGGGATGAACCCTCACAAACTCGAAACTTCAATATCTTCAAATCCACACGCAATCTTGACTTGAGATCGACCAGGAATGCTTATTTTACTATTCCGAAGCTCTGGGGAAATTTGGGGGGTCAACCGCTTCTCCGGCAAGACTCGCTAAAAATAGCGAGTTTGTATCCTCAGCCCGTTGGAAACTTCGAAGGTACTGGACCGTTATTCAAGCAAATGGGCGTCCGAAAAGACAAATCTTGGAAAGAAGTGACAACAAACGACATCAATTTTGGGCGACGCAAGATTGCCCCTTACACCTCTGGATGCTCCTGCACCAGGATGAAACTAAGCGTCAAATCTTAAAACAAATGCTTCCGCTCATTTCCGGAGATTCGTTATCACGAAATAAAGCATCTAGACGAAGCCGAGCGTGACATTTCAAGGCAGTTGTTTCCAATCACGCCCCCGAATGATCCGTTATCCCCAAATACATACAATCAGGGGATGAACCCTCACAAACTCGAAACTTCAATATCTTCAAATCCACACGCAATCTTGACTTGAGATCGACCAGGAATGCTTATTTTACTATTCCGAAGCTCTGGGGAAATTTGGGGGGTCAACCGCTTCTCCGGCAAGACTCGCTAAAAATAGCGAGTTTGTATCCTTAGCCCGTTGGAAACTTCGAAGGTACTGGACCGTTATTCAAGCAAATGGGCGTCCGAAAAGACAAATCTTGGAAAGAAGTGACAACAAACGACATCAATTTTGGGCGACGCAAGATTGCCCCTTACACCTCTGGATGCTCCTGCACCAGGATGAAACTAAGCGTCAAATCTTAAAACAAATGCTTCCGCTCATTTCCGGAGATTCGTTATCACGAAATAAAGCATCTAGACGAAGCCGAGCGTGACATTTCAAGGCAGTTGTTTCCAATCACGCCCCCGAATGATCCGTTATCCCCAAATACATACAATCAGGGGATGAACCCTCACAAACTCGAAACTTCAATATCTTCAAATCCACACGCAATCTTGACTTGAGATCGACCAGGAATGCTTATTTTACTATTCCGAAGCTCTGGGGAAATTTGGGGGGTCAACCGCTTCTCCGGCAAGACTCGCTAAAAATAGCGAGTTTGTATCCTTAGCCCGTTGGAAACTTCGAAGGTACTGGACCGTTATTCAAGCAAATGGGCGTCCGAAAAGACAAATCTTGGAAAGAAGTGACAACAAACGACATCAATTTTGGGCGACGCAAGATTGCCCCTTACACCTCTGGATGCTCCTGCACCAGGATGAAACTAAGCGTCAAATCTTAAAACAAATGCTTCCGCTCATTTCCGGAGATTCGTTATCACGAAATAAAGCATCTAGACGAAGCCGAGCGTGACATTTCAAGGCAGTTGTTTCCAATCACGCCCCCGAATGATCCGTTATCCCCAGGGGATGAACCCTCACAAACTCGAAACTTCAATATCTTCAAATCCACACGCAATCTTGACTTGAGATCGACCAGGAATGCTTATTTTACTATTCCGAAGCTCTGGGGAAATTTGGGGGGTCAACCGCTTCTCCGGCAAGACTCGCTAAAAATAGCGAGTTTGTATCCTTAGCCCGTTGGAAACTTCGAAGGTACTGGACCGTTATTCAAGCAAATGGGCGTCCGAAAAGACAAATCTTGGAAAGAAGTGACAACAAACGAGATCAATTTTGGGCGACGCAAGATTGCCCCTTACACCTCTGGATGCTCCTGCACCAGGATGAAACTAAGCGTCAAATCTTAAAACAAATGCTTCCGCTCATTTCCGGAGATTCGTTATCACGAAATAAAGCATCTAGACGAAGCCGAGCGTGACATTTCAAGGCAGTTGTTTCCAATCACGCCCCCGAATGATCCGTTATCCCCAAATACATACAATCAGGGGATGAACCCTCACAAACTCGAAACTTCAATATCTTCAAATCCACACGCAATCTTGACTTGAGATCGACCAGGAATGCTTATTTTACTATTCCGAAGCTTTGGGGAAATTTGGGCGGTCAACCGCTTCTCCGGCAAGACTCGCTAAAAATAGCGAGTTTGTATCCTTAGCCCGTTGGAAACTTCGAAGGTACTGGACCGTTATTCAAGCAAATGGGTGTCCGAAAAGATAAATCTTGGAAAGAAGTGACAACAAACGACATCAATTTTGGGCGACGCAAGATTGCCCCTTACACCTCTGGATGCTCCTGCACCAGGATGAAACTAAGCGTCAAATCTTAAAACAAATGCTTCCGCTCATTTCCGGAGATTCGTTATCACGAAATAAAGCATCTAGACGAAGCCGAGCGTGACATTTCAAGGCAGTTGTTTCCAATCACGCCCCCGAATGATCCGTTATCCCCAAATACATACAATCAGGGGATGAACCCTCACAAACTCGAAACTTCAATATCTTCAAATCCACACGCAATCTTGACTTGAGATCGACCAGGAATGCTTATTTTACTATTCCGAAGCTCTGGGGAAATTTGGGGGGTCAACCGCTTCTCCGGCAAGACTCGCTAAAAATAGCGAGTTTGTATCCTTAGCCCGTTGGAAACTTCGAAGGTACTGGATCGTTATTCAAGCAAATGGGCGTCCGAAAAGACAAATCTTGGAAAGAAGTGACAACAAACGACATCAATTTTGGGCGACGCAAGATTGCCCCTTACACCTCTGGATGCTCCTGCACCAGGATGAAACTAAGCGTCAAATCTTAAAACAAATGCTTCCGCTCATTTCCGGAGATTCGTTATCACGAAATAAAGCATCTAGACGAAGCCGAGCGTGACATTTCAAGGCAGTTGTTTCCAATCACGCCCCCGAATGATCCGTTATCCCCAAATACATACAATCAGGGGATGAACCCTCACAAACTCGAAACTTCAATATCTTCCAATCCACACGCAATCTTGACTTGAGATCGACCGGGAATGCTTATTTTACTATTCCGAAGCTCTGGGGAAATTTGGGGGGTCAACCGCTTCTCCGGCAAGACTCGCTAAAAATAGCGAGTTTGTATCCTTAGCCCGTTGGAAACTTCGAAGGTACTGGACCGTTATTCAAGCAAATGGGCGTCCGAAAAGACAAATCTTGGAAAGAAGTGACAACAAACGACATCAATTTTGGGCGACGCAAGATTGCCCCTTACACCTCTGGATGCTCCTGCACCAGGATGAAACTAAGCGTCAAATCTTAAAACAAATGCTTCCGCTCATTTCCGGAGATTCGTTATCACGAAATAAAGCATCTAGACGAAGCCGAGCGTGACATTTCAAGGCAGTTGTTTCCAATCACGCCCCCGAATGATCCGTTATCCCCAAATACATACAATCAGGGGATGAACCCTCACAAACTCGAAACTTCAATATCTTCAAATCCACACGCAATCTTGACCAGGAATGCTTATTTTACTATTCCGAAGCTCTGGGGAAATTTGGGGGGTCAACCGCTTCTCCGGCAAGACTCGCTAAAAATAGCGAGTTTGTATCCTTAGCCCGTTGGAAACTTCGAAGGTACTGGACCGTTATTCAAGCAAATGGGCGTCCGAAAAGACAAATCTTGGAAAGAAGTGACAACAAACGACATCAATTTTGGGCGACGCAAGATTGCCCCTTACACCTCTGGATGCTACTGCACCAGGATGAAACTAAGCGTCAAATCTTAAAACAAATGCTTCCGCTCATTTCCGGAGATTCGTTATCACGAAATAAAGCATCTAGACGAAGCCGAGCGTGACATTTCAAGGCAGTTGTTTCCAATCACGCCCCCGAATGATCCGTTATCCCCAGGGGATGAACCCTCACAAACTTGAAACTTCAATATCTTCAAATCCACACGCAATCTTGACTTGAGATCGACCAGGAATGCTTATTTTACTATTCCGAAGCTCTGGGGAAATTTGGGGGGTCAACCGCTTCTCCGGCAAGACTCGCTAAAAATAGCGAGTTTGTATCCTCAGCCCGTTGGAAACTTCGAAGGTACTGGACCGTTATTCAAGCAAATGGGCGTCCGAAAAGACAAATCTTGGAAAGAAGTGACAACAAACGACATCAATTTTGGGCGATGCAAGATTGCCCCTTACACCTCTGGATGCTCCTGCACCAGGATGAAACTAAGCGTCAAATCTTAAAACAAATGCTTCCGCTCATTTCCGGAGATTCGTTATCACGAAATAAAGCATCTAGACGAAGCCGAGCGTGACATTTCAAGGCAGTTGTTTCCAATCACGCCCCCGAATGATCCGTTATCCCCAAATACATACAATCAGGGGATGAACCCTCACAAACTCGAAACTTCAATATCTTCAAATCCACACGCAATCTTGACTTGAGATCGACCAGGAATGCTTATTTTACTATTCCGAAGCTCTGGGGAAATTTGGGGGGTCAACCGCTTCTCCGGCAAGACTCGCTAAAAATAGCGAGTTTGTATCCTTAGCCCGTTGGAAACTTCGAAGGTACTGGACCGTTATTCAAGCAAATGGGCGTCCGAAAAGACAAATCTTGGAAAGAAGTGACAACAAACGACATCAATTTTGGGCGACGCAAGATTGCCCCTTACACCTCTGGATGCTCCTGCACCAGGATGAAACTAAGCGTCAAATCTTAAAACAAATGCTTCCGCTCATTTCCGGAGATTCGTTATCACGAAATAAAGCATCTAGACGAAGCCGAGCGTGACATTTCAAGGCAGTTGTTTCCAATCACGCCCCTGAATGATCTGTTATCCCCAAATACATACAATCAGGGGATGAACCCTCACAAACTCGAAACTTCAATATCTTCAAATCCACACGCAATCTTGACTTGAGATCGACCAGGAATGCTTATTTTACTATTCCGAAGCTCTGGGGAAATTTGGGGGGTCAACCGCTTCTCCGGCAAGACTCGCTAAAAATAGCGAGTTTGTATCCTTAGCCCGTTGGAAACTTCGAAGGTACTGGACCGTTATTCAAGCAAATGGGCGTCCGAAAAGACAAATCTTGGAAAGAAGTGACAACAAACGACATCAATTTTGGGCGACGCAAGATTGCCCCTTACACCTCTGGATGCTCCTGCACCAGGATGAAACTAAGCGTCAAATCTTAAAACAAATGCTTCCGCTCATTTCCGGAGATTCGTTATCACGAAATAAAGCATCTAGACGAAGCCGAGCGTGACATTTCAAGGCAGTTGTTTCCAATCACGCCCCCGAATGATCCGTTATCCCCAGGGGATGAACCCTCACAAACTCGAAACTTCAATATCTTCAAATCCACACGCAATCTTGACTTGAGATCGACCAGGAATGCTTATTTTACTATTCCGAAGCTCTGGGGAAATTTGGGGGGTCAACCGCTTCTCCGGCAAGACTCGCTAAAAATAGCGAGTTTGTATCCTTAGCCCGTTGGAAACTTCGAAGGTACTGGACCGTTATTCAAGCAAATGGGCGTCCGAAAAGACAAATCTTGGAAAGAAGTGACAACAAACGAGATCAATTTTGGGCGACGCAAGATTGCCCCTTACACCTCTGGATGCTCCTGCACCAGGATGAAACTAAGCGTCAAATCTTAAAACAAATGCTTCCGCTCATTTCCGGAGATTCGTTATCACGAAATAAAGCATCTAGACGAAGCCGAGCGTGACATTTCAAGGCAGTTGTTTCCAATCACGCCCCCGAATGATCCGTTATCCCCAAATACATACAATCAGGGGATGAACCCTCACAAACTCGAAACTTCAATATCTTCAAATCCACACGCAATCTTGACTTGAGATCGACCAGGAATGCTTATTTTACTATTCCGAAGCTCTGGGGAAATTTGGGGGGTCAACCGCTTCTCCGGCAAGACTCGCTAAAAATAGCGAGTTTGTATCCTTAGCCCGTTGGAAACTTCGAAGGTACTGGACCGTTATTCAAGCAAATGGGCGTCCGAAAAGACAAATCTTGGAAAGAAGTGACAACAAACGACATCAATTTTGGGCGACGCAAGATTGCCCCTTACACCTCTGGATGCTCCTGCACCAGGATGAAACTAAGCGTCAAATCTTAAAACAAATGCTTCCGCTCATTTCCGGAGATTCGTTATCACGAAATAAAGCATCTAGACGAAGCCGAGCGTGACATTTCAAGGCAGTTGTTTCTAATCACGCCCCCGAATGATCCGTTATCCCCAGGGGATGAACCCTCACAAACTCGAAACTTCAATATCTTCAAATCCACACGCAATCTTGACTTGAGATCGACCAGGAATGCTTATTTTACTATTCCGAAGCTCTGGGGAAATTTGGGGGGTCAACCGCTTCTCCGGCAAGACTCGCTAAAAATAGCGAGTTTGTATCCTTAGCCCGTTGGAAACTTCGAAGGTACTGGACCGTTATTCAAGCAAATGGGCGTCCGAAAAGACAAATCTTGGAAAGAAGTGACAACAAACGACATCAATTTTGGGCGACGCAAGATTGCCCCTTACACCTCTGGATGCTCCTGCACCAGGATGAAACTAAGCGTCAAATCTTAAAACAAATGCTTCCGCTCATTTCCGGAGATTCGTTATCACGAAATAAAGCATCTAGACGAAGCCGAGCGTGACATTTCAAGGCAGTTGTTTCCAATCACGCCCCCGAATGATCCGTTATCCCCAAATACATACAATCAGGGGATGAACCCTCACAAACTCGAAACTTCAATATCTTGAAATCCACACGCAATCTTGACTTGAGATCGACCGGGAATGCTTATTTTACTATTCCGAAGCTCTGGGGAAATTTGGGGGGTCAACCGCTTCTCCGGCAAGACTCGCTAAAAATAGCGAGTTTGTATCCTTAGCCCGTTGGAAACTTCGAAGGTACTGGACCGTTATTCAAGCAAATGGGCGTCCGAAAAGACAAATCTTGGAAAGAAGTGACAACAAACGACATCAATTTTGGGCGACGCAAGATTGCCCCTTACACCTCTGGATGCTCCTGCACCAGGATGAAACTAAGCGTCAAATCTTAAAACAAATGCTTCCGCTCATTTCCGGAGATTCGTTATCACGAAATAAAGCATCTAGACGAAGCCGAGCGTGACATTTCAAGGCAGTTGTTTCCAATCACGCCCCCGAATGATCCGTTATCCCCAGGGGATGAACCCTCACAAACTCGAAACTTCAATATCTTCAAATCCACACGCAATCTTGACTTGAGATCGACCAGGAATGCTTATTTTACTATTCCGAAGCTCTGGGGAAATTTGGGGGGTCAACCGCTTCTCCGGCAAGACTCGCTAAAAATAGCGAGTTTGTATCCTTAGCCCGTTGGAAACTTCGAAGGTACTGGACCGTTATTCAAGCAAATGGGCGTCCGAAAAGACAAATCTTGGAAAGAAGTGACAACAAACGACATCAATTTTGGGCGACGCAAGATTGCCCCTTACACCTCTGGATGCTCCTGCACCAGGATGAAACTAAGCGTCAAATCTTAAAACAAATGCTTCCGCTCATTTCCGGAGATTCGTTATCACGAAATAAAGCATCTAGACGAAGCCGAGCGTGACATTTCAAGGCAGTTGTTTCCAATCACGCCCCCGAATGATCCGTTATCCCCAAATACATACAATCAGGGGATGAACCCTCACAAACTCGAAACTTCAATATCTTCAAATCCACACGCAATCTTGACTTGAGATCGACCAGGAATGCTTATTTTACTATTCCGAAGCTCTGGGGAAATTTTGGGGGTCAACCGCTTCTCCGGCAAGACTCGCTAAAAATAGCGAGTTTGTATCCTTAGCCCGTTGGAAACTTCGAAGGTACTGGACCGTTATTCAAGCAAATGGGCGTCCGAAAAGACAAATCTTGGAAAGAAGTGAAAACAAACGACATCAATTTTGGGCGACGCAAGATTGCCCCTTACACCTCTGGATGCTCCTGCACCAGGATGAAACTAAGCGTCAAATCTTAAAACAAATGCTTCTGCTCATTTCCGGAGATTCGTTATCACGAAATAAAGCATCTAGACGAAGCCGAGCGTGACATTTCAAGGCAGTTGTTTCCAATCACGCCCCCGAATGATCCGTTATCCCCAGGGGATGAACCCTCACAAACTCGAAACTTCAATATCTTCAAATCCACACGCAATCTTGACTTGAGATCGACCAGGAATGCTTATTTTACTATTCCGAAGCTCTGGGGAAATTTGGGGGGTCAACCGCTTCTCCGGCAAGACTCGCTAAAAATAGCGAGTTTGTATCCTTAGCCCGTTGGAAACTTCGAAGGTACTGGACCGTTATTCAAGCAAATGGGCGTCCGAAAAGACAAATCTTGGAAAGAAGTGACAACAAACGACATCAATTTTGGGCGACGCAAGATTGCCCCTTACACCTCTGGATGCTCCTGCACCAGGATGAAACTAAGCGTCAAATCTTAAAACAAATGCTTCCGCTCATTTCCGGAGATTCGTTATCACGAAATAAAGCATCTAGACGAAGCCGAGCGTGACATTTCAAGGCAGTTGTTTCCAATCACGCCCCCGAATGATCCGTTATCCCCAGGGGATGAACCCTCACAAACTCGAAACTTCAATATCTTCAAATCCACACGCAATCTTGACTTGAGATCGACCAGGAATGCTTATTTTACTATTCCGAAGCTCTGGGGAAATTTGGGGGGTCAACCGCTTCTCCGGCAAGACTCGCTAAAAATAGCGAGTTTGTATCCTTAGCCCGTTGGAAACTTCGAAGGTACTGGACCGTTATTCAAGCAAATGGGCGTCCGAAAAGACAAATCTTGGAAAGAAGTGACAACAAACGACATCAATTTTGGGCGACGCAAGATTGCCCCTGACACCTCTGGATGCTCCTGCACCAGGATGAAACTAAGCGTCAAATCTTAAAACAAATGCTTCCGCTCATTTCTGGAGATTCGTTATCACGAAATAAAGCATCTAGACGAAGCCGAGCGTGACATTTCAAGGCAGTTGTTTCCAATCACGCCCCCGAATGATCCGTTATCCCCAAATACATACAATCAGGGGATGAACCCTCACAAACTCGAAACTTCAATATCTTCAAATCCACACGCAATCTTGACTTGAGATCGACCAGGAATGCTTATTTTACTATTCCGAAGCTCTGGGGAAATTTGGGGGGTCAACCGCTTCTCCGGCAAGACTCGCTAAAAATAGCGAGTTTGTATCCTTAGCCCGTTGGAAACTTCGAAGGTACTGGACCGTTATTCAAGCAAATGGGCGTCCGAAAAGACAAATCTTGGAAAGAAGTGACAACAAACGACATCAATTTTGGGCGACGCAAGATTGCCCCTTACACCTCTGGATGCTCCTGCACCAGGATGAAACTAAGCGTCAAATCTTAAAACAAATGCTTCCGCTCATTTCCGGAGATTCGTTATCACGAAATAAAGCATCTAGACGAAGCCGAGCGTGACATTTCAAGGCAGTTGTTTCCAATCACGCCCCCGAATGATCCGTTATCCCCAAATACATACAATCAGGGGATGAACCCTCACAAACTCGAAACTTCAATATCTTCAAATCCACACGCAATCTTGACTTGAGATCGACCAGGAATGCTTATTTTACTATTCCGAAGCTCTGGGGAAATTTGGGGGGTCAACCGCTTCTCCGGCAAGACTCGCTAAAAATAGCGAGTTTGTATCCTTAGCCCGTTGGAAACTTCGAAGGTACTGGACCGTTATTCAAGCAAATGGGCGTCCGAAAAGACAAATCTTGGAAAGAAGTGACAACAAACGACATCAATTTTGGGCGACGCAAGATTGCCCCTTACACCTCTGGATGCTCCTGCACCAGGATGAAACTAAGCGTCAAATCTTAAAACAAATGCTTCCGCTCATTTCCGGAGATTCGTTATCACGAAATAAAGCATCTAGACGAAGCCGAGCGTGACAGTTCAAGGCAGTTGTTTCCAATCACGCCCCCGAATGATCCGTTATCCCCAAATACATACAATCAGGGGATGAACCCTCACAAACTCGAAACTTCAATATCTTCAAATCCACACGCAATCTTGACTTGAGATCGACCAGGAATGCTTATTTTACTATTCCGAAGCTCTGGGGAAATTTGGGGGGTCAACCGCTTCTCCGGCAAGACTCGCTAAAAATAGCGAGTTTGTATCCTTAGCCCGTTGGAAACTTCGAAGGTACTGGACCGTTATTCAAGCAAATGGGCGTCCGAAAAGACAAATCTTGGAAAGAAGTGACAACAAACGACATCAATTTTGGGCGACGCAAGATTGCCCCTTACACCTCTGGATGCTCCTGCACCAGGATGAAACTAAGCGTCAAATCTTAAAACAAATGCTTCCGCTCATTTCCGGAGATTCGTTATCACGAAATAAAGCATCGAGACGAAGCCGAGCGTGACATTTCAAGGCAGTTGTTTCCAATCACGCCCCCGAATGATCCGTTATCCCCAAATACATACAATCAGGGGATGAACCCTCACAAACTCGAAACTTCAATATCTTCAAATCCACACGCAATCTTGACCAGGAATGCTTATTTTACTATTCCGAAGCTCTGGGGAAATTTGGGGGGTCAACCGCTTCTCCGGCAAGACTCGCTAAAAATAGCGAGTTTGTATCCTTAGCCCGTTGGAAACTTCGAAGGTACTGGACCGTTATTCAAGCAAATGGGCGTCCGAAAAGACAAATCTTGGAAAGAAGTGACAACAAACGACATCAATTTTGGGCGACGCAAGATTGCCCCTTACACCTCTGGATGCTCCTGCACCAGGATGAAACTAAGCGTCAAATCTTAAAACAAATGCTTCCGCTCATTTCCGGAGATTCGTTATCACGAAATAAAGCATCTAGACGAAGCCGAGCGTGACATTTCAAGGCAGTTGTTTCCAATCACGCCCCCGAATGATCCGTTATCCCCAAATACATACAATCAGGGGATGAACCCTCACAAACTCGAAACTTCAATATCTTCAAATCCACACGCAATCTTGACTTGAGATCGACCAGGAATGCTTATTTTACTATTCCGAAGCTCTGGGGAAATTTGGGGGGTCAACCGCTTCTCCGGCAAGACTCGCTAAAAATAGCGAGTTTGTATCCTTAGCCCGTTGGAAACTTCGAAGGTACTGGACCGTTATTCAAGCAAATGGGCGTCCGAAAAGACAAATCTTGGAAAGAAGTGACAACAAACGACATCAATTTTGGGCGACGCAAGATTGCCCCTTACACCTCTGGATGCTCCTGCACCAGGATGAAACTAAGCGTCAAATCTTAAAACAAATGCTTCCGCTCATTTCCGGAGATTCGTTATCACGAAATAAAGCATCTAGACGAAGCCGAGCGTGACATTTCAAGGCAGTTGTTTCCAATCACGCCCCCGAATGATCCGTTATCCCCAGGGGATGAACCCTCACAAACTCGAAACTTCAATATCTTCAAATCCACACGCAATCTTGACTTGAGATCGACCAGGAATGCTTATTTTACTATTCCGAAGCTCTGGGGAAATTTGGGGGGTCAACCGCTTCTCCGGCAAGACTCGCTAAAAATAGCGAGTTTGTATCCTTAGCCCGTTGGAAACTTCGAAGGTACTGGACCGTTATTCAAGCAAATGGGCGTCCGAAAAGACAAATCTTGGAAAGAAGTGACAACAAACGACATCAATTTTGGGCGACGCAAGATTGCCCCTTACACCTCTGGATGCTCCTGCACCAGGATGAAACTAAGCGTCAAATCTTAAAACAAATGCTTCCGCTCATTTCCGGAGATTCGTTATCACGAAATAAAGCATCTAGACGAAGCCGAGCGTGACATTTCAAGGCAGTTGTTTCCAATCACGCCCCCGAATGATCCGTTATCCCTAGGGGATGAACCCTCACAAACTCGAAACTTCAATATCTTCAAATCCACACGCAATCTTGACTTGAGATCGACCAGGAATGCTTATTTTACTATTCCGAAGCTCTGGGGAAATTTGGGGGGTCAACCGCTTCTCCGGCAAGACTCGCTAAAAATAGCGAGTTTGTATCCTTAGCCCGTTGGAAACTTCGAAGGTACTGGACCGTTATTCAAGCAAATGGGCGTCCGAAAAGACAAATCTTGGAAAGAAGTGACAACAAACGACATCAATTTTGGGCGACGCAAGATTGCCCCTTACACCTCTGGATGCTCCTGCACCAGGATGAAACTAAGCGTCAAATCTTAAAACAAATGCTTCCGCTCATTTCCGGAGATTCGTTATCACGAAATAAAGCATCTAGACGAAGCCGAGCGTGACATTTCAAGGCAGTTGTTTCCAATCACGCCCCCGAATGATCCGTTATCCCCAAATACATACAATCAGGGGATGAACCCTCACAAACTCGAAACTTCAATATCTTCAAATCCACACGCAATCTTGACTTGAGATCGACCAGGAATGCTTATTTTACTATTCCGAAGCTCTGGGGAAATTTGGGGGGTCAACCACTTCTCCGGCAAGACTCGCTAAAAATAGCGAGTTTGTATCCTTAGCCCGTTGGAAACTTCGAAGGTACTGGACCGTTATTCAAGCAAATGGGCGTCCGAAAAGACAAATCTTGGAAAGAAGTGACAACAAACGACATCAATTTTGGGCGACGCAAGATTGCCCCTTACACCTCTGGATGCTCCTGCACCAGGATGAAACTAAGCGTCAAATCTTAAAACAAATGCTTCCGCTCATTTCCGGAGATTCGTTATCACGAAATAAAGCATCCAGACGAAGCCGAGCGTGACATTTCAAGGCAGTTGTTTCCAATCACGCCCCCGAATGATCCGTTATCCCCAAATACATACAATCAGGGGATGAACCCTCACAAACTCGAAACTTCAATATCTTCAAATCCACACGCAATCTTGACTTGAGATCGACCAGGAATGCTTATTTTACTATTCCGAAGCTTTGGGGAAATTTGGGGGGTCAACCGCTTCTCCGGCAAGACTCGCTAAAAATAGCGAGTTTGTATCCTTAGCCCGTTGGAAACTTCGAAGGTACTGGACCGTTATTCAAGCAAATGGGCGTCCGAAAAGACAAATCTTGGAAAGAAGTGACAACAAACGACATCAATTTTGGGCGACGCAAGATTGCCCCTTACACCTCTGGATGCTCCTGCACCAGGATGAAACTAAGCGTCAAATCTTAAAACAAATGCTTCCGCTCATTTCCGGAGATTCGTTATCACGAAATAAAGCATCTAGACGAAGCCGAGCGTGACATCTCAAGGCAGTTGTTTCCAATCACACCCCCGAATGATCCATTATCCCCAAATACATACAATCAGGGGATGAACCCTCACAAACTCGAAACTTCAATATCTTCAAATCCACACGCAATCTTGACTTGAGATCGACCAGGAATGCTTATTTTACTATTCCGAAGCTCTGGGGAAATTTGGGGGGTCAACCGCTTCTCCGGCAAGACTCGCTAAAAATAGCGAGTTTGTATCCTCAGCCCGTTGGAAACTTCGAAGGTACTGGACCGTTATTCAAGCAAATGGGCGTCCGAAAAGACAAATCTTGGAAAGAAGTGACAACAAACGACATCAATTTTGGGCGACGCAAGATTGCCCCTTACACCTCTGGATGCTCCTGCACCAGGATGAAACTAAGCGTCAAATCTTAAAACAAATGCTTCCGCTCATTTCCGGAGATTCGTTATCACGAAATAAAGCATCTAGACGAAGCCGAGCGTGACATTTCAAGGCAGTTGTTTCCAATCACGCCCCCGAATGATCTGTTATCCCCAAATACATACAATCAGGGGATGAACCCTCACAAACTCGAAACTTCAATATCTTCAAATCCACACGCAATCTTGACTTGAGATCGACCAGGAATGCTTATTTTACTATTCCGAAGCTCTGGGGAAATTTGGGGGGTCAACCGCTTCTCCGGCAAGACTCGCTAAAAATAGCGAGTTTGTATCCTCAGCCCGTTGGAAACTTCGAAGGTACTGGACCGTTATTCAAGCAAATGGGCGTCCGAAAAGACAAATCTTGGAAAGAAGTGACAACAAACGACATCAATTTTGGGCGACGCAAGATTGCCCCTTACACCTCTGGATGCTCCTGCACCAGGATGAAACTAAGCGTCAAATCTTAAAACAAATGCTTCCGCTCATTTCCGGAGATTCGTTATCACGAAATAAAGCATCCAGACGAAGCCGAGCGTGACATTTCAAGGCAGTTGTTTCCAATCACGCCCCCGAATGATCCGTTATCCCCAAATACATACAATCAGGGGATGAACCCTCACAAACTCGAAACTTCAATATCTTCAAATCCACACGCAATCTTGACTTGAGATCGACCAGGAATGCTTATTTTACTATTCCGAAGCTCTGGGGAAATTTGGGGGGTCAACCGCTTCTCCGGCAAGACTCGCTAAAAATAGCGAGTTTGTATCCTCAGCCCGTTGGAAACTTCGAAGGTACTGGACCGTTATTCAAGCAAATGGGCGTCCGAAAAGACAAATCTTGGAAAGAAGTGACAACAAACGACATCAATTTTGGGCGACGCAAGATTGCCCCTTACACCTCTGGATGCTCCTGCACCAGGATGAAACTAAGCGTCAAATCTTAAAACAAATGCTTCCGCTCATTTCCGGAGATTCGTTATCACGAAATAAAGCATCTAGACGAAGCCGAGCGTGACATTTCAAGGCAGTTGTTTCCAATCACGCCCCCGAATGATCCGTTATCCCCAAATACATACAATCAGGGGATGAACCCTCACAAACTCGAAACTTCAATATCTTCAAATCCACACGCAATCTTGACTTGAGATCGACCAGGAATGCTTATTTTACTATTCCGAAGCTCTGGGGAAATTTGGGGGGTCAACCGCTTCTCCGGCAAGACTCGCTAAAAATAGCGAGTTTGTATCCTCAGCCCGTTGGAAACTTCGAAGGTACTGGACCGTTATTCAAGCAAATGGGCGTCCGAAAAGACAAATCTTGGAAAGAAGTGACAACAAACGACATCAATTTTGGGCGACGCAAGATTGTCCCTTACACCTCTGGATGCTCCTGCACCAGGATGAAACTAAGCGTCAAATCTTAAAACAAATGCTTCCGCTCATTTCCGGAGATTCGTTATCACGAAATAAAGCATCTAGACGAAGCCGAGCGTGACATTTCAAGGCAGTTGTTTCCAATCACGCCCCCGAATGATCCGTTATCCCCAAATACATACAATCAGGGGATGAACCCTCACAAACTCGAAACTTCAATATCTTCAAATCCACACGCAATCTTGACTTGAGATCGACCAGGAATGCTTATTTTACTATTCCGAAGCTCTGGGGAAATTTGGGGGGTCAACCGCTTCTCCGGCAAGACTCGCTAAAAATAGCGAGTTTGTATCCTTAGCCCGTTGGAAACTTCGAAGGTACTGGACCGTTATTCAAGCAAATGGGCGTCCGAAAAGACAAATCTTGGAAAGAAGTGACAACAAACGACATCAATTTTGGGCGACGCAAGATTGCCCCTTACACCTCTGGATGCTCCTGCACCAGGATGAAACTAAGCGTCAAATCTTAAAACAAATGCTTCCGCTCATTTCTGGAGATTCGTTATCACGAAATAAAGCATCTAGACGAAGCCGAGCGTGACATTTCAAGGCAGTTGTTTCCAACCACGCCCCCGAATGATCCGTTATCCCCAAATACATACAATCAGGGGATGAACCCTCACAAACTCGAAACTTCAATATCTTCAAATCCACACGCAATCTTGACTTGAGATCGACCAGGAATGCTTATTTTACTATTCCGAAGCTCTGGGGAAATTTGGGGGGTCAACCGCTTCTCCGGCAAGACTCGCTAAAAATAGCGAGTTTGTATCCTTAGCCTGTTGGAAACTTCGAAGGTACTGGACCGTTATTCAAGCAAATGGGCGTCCGAAAAGACAAATCTTGGAAAGAAGTGACAATAAACGACATCAATTTTGGGCGACGCAAGATTGCCCCTTACACCTCTGGATGCTCCTGCACCAGGATGAAACTAAGCGTCAAATCTTAAAACAAATGCTTCCGCTCATTTCCGGAGATTCGTTATCACGAAATAAAGCATCTAGACGAAGCCGAGCGTGACATTTCAAGGCAGTTGTTTCCAATCACGCCCCCGAATGATCCGTTATCCCCAAATACATACAATCAGGGGATGAACCCTCACAAACTCGAAACTTCAATATCTTCAAATCCACACGCAATCTTGACTTGAGATCGACCAGGAATGCTTATTTTACTATTCCGAAGCTCTGGGGAAATTTTGGGGGTCAACCGCTTCTCCGGCAAGACTCGCTAAAAATAGCGAGTTTGTATCCTCAGCCCGTTGGAAACTTCGAAGGTACTGGACCGTTATTCAAGCAAATGGGCGTCCGAAAAGACAAATCTTGGAAAGAAGTGACAACAAACGACATCAATTTTGGGCGACGCAAGATTGCCCCTTACACCTCTGGATGCTCCTGCACCAGGATGAAACTAAGCGTCAAATCTTAAAACAAATGCTTCCGCTCATTTCCGGAGATTCGTTATCACGAAATAAAGCATCTAGACGAAGCCGAGCGTGACATTTCAAGGCAGTTGTTTCCAATCACGCCCCCGAATGATCCGTTATCCCCAAATACATACAATCAGGGGATGAACCCTCACAAACTCGAAACTTCAATATCTTCAAATCCACACGCAATCTTGACTTGAGATCGACCAGGAATGCTTATTTTACTATTCCGAAGCTCTGGGGAAATTTGGGGGGTCAACCGCTTCTCCGGCAAGACTCGCTAAAAATAGCGAGTTTGTATCCTTAGCCCGTTGGAAACTTCGAAGGTACTGGACCGTTATTCAAGCAAATGGGCGTCCGAAAAGACAAATCTTGGAAAGAAGTGACAACAAACGACATCAATTTTGGGCGACGCAAGATTGCCCCTTACACCTCTGGATGCTCCTGCACCAGGATGAAACTAAGCGTCAAATCTTAAAACAAATGCTTCCGCTCATTTCCAGAGATTCGTTATCACGAAATAAAGCATCCAGATGAAGCCGAGCGTGACATTTCAAGGCAGTTGTTTCCAATCACGCCCCCGAATGATCCGTTATCCCCAAATACATACAATCAGGGGATGAACCCTCACAAACTCGAAACTTCAATATCTTCAAATCCACACGCAATCTTGACTTGAGATCGACCAGGAATGCTTATTTTACTATTCCGAAGCTCTGGGGAAATTTTGGGGGTCAACCGCTTCTCCGGCAAGACTCGCTAAAAATAGCGAGTTTGTATCCTCAGCCCGTTGGAAACTTCGAAGGTACTGGACCGTTATTCAAGCAAATGGGCGTCCGAAAAGACAAATCTTGGAAAGAAGTGACAACCAACGACATCAATTTTGGGCGACGCAAGATTGCCCCTTACACCTCTGGATGCTCCTGCACCAGGATGAAACTAAGCGTCAAATCTTAAAACAAATGCTTCCGCTCATTTCCGGAGATTCGTTATCACGAAATAAAGCATCTAGACGAAGCCGAGCGTGACATTTCAAGGCAGTTGTTTCCAATCACGCCCCCGAATGATCCGTTATCCCCAAATACATACAATCAGGGGATGAACCCTCACAAACTCGAAACTTCAATATCTTCAAATCCACACGCAATCTTGACCAGGAATGCTTATTTTACTATTCCGAAGCTCTGGGGAAATTTGGGGGGTCAACCGCTTCTCCGGCAAGACTCGCTAAAAATAGCGAGTTTGTATCCTTAGCCCGTTGGAAACTTCGAAGGTACTGGACCGTTATTCAAGCAAATGGGCGTCCGAAAAGACAAATCTTGGAAAGAAGTGACAACAAACGACATCAATTTTGGGCGACGCAAGATTGCCCCTTACACCTCTGGATGCTCCTGCACCAGGATGAAACTAAGCGTCAAATCTTAAAACAAATGCTTCCACTCATTTCCGGAGATTCGTTATCACGAAATAAAGCATCTAGACGAAGCCGAGCGTGACATTTCAAGGCAGTTGTTTCCAATCACGCCCCCGAATGATCCGTTATCCCCAGGGGATGAACCCTCACAAACTCGAAACTTCAATATCTTCAAATCCACACGCAATCTTGACTTGAGATCGACTAGGAATGCTTATTTTACTATTCCGAAGCTCTGGGGAAATTTGGGGGGTCAACCGCTTCTCCGGCAAGACTCGCTAAAAATAGCGAGTTTGTATCCTTAGCCCGTTGGAAACTTCGAAGGTACTGGACCGTTATTCAAGCAAATGGGCGTCCGAAAAGACAAATCTTGGAAAGAAGTGACAACAAACGACATCAATTTTGGGCGACGCAAGATTGCCCCTTACACCTCTGGATGCTCCTGCACCAGGATGAAACTAAGCGTCAAATCTTAAAACAAATGCTTCCGCTCATTTCCGGAGATTCGTTATCACGAAATAAAGCATCTAGACGAAGCCGAGCGTGACATTTCAAGGCAGTTGTTTCCAATCACGCCCCCGAATGATCCGTTATCCCCAAATACATACAATCAGGGGATGAACCCTCACAAACTCGAAACTTCAATATCTTCAAATCCACACGCAATCTTGACTTGAGATCGACCAGGAATGCTTATTTTACTATTCCGAAGCTCTGGGGAAATTTGGGGGGTCAACCGCTTCTCCGGCAAGACTCGCTAAAAATAGCGAGTTTGTATCCTTAGCCCGTTGGAACTTCGAAGGTACTGGACCGTTATTCAAGCAAATGGGCATCCGAAAAGACAAATCTTGGAAAGAAGTGACAACAAACGACATCAATTTTGGGCGACGCAAGATTGCCCCTTACACCTCTGGATGCTCCTGCACCAGGATGAAACTAAGCGTCAAATCTTAAAACAAATGCTTCCGCTCATTTCCGGAGATTCGTTATCACGAAATAAAGCATCTAGACGAAGCCGAGCGTGACATTTCAAGGCAGTTGTTTCCAATCACGCCCCCGAATGATCCGTTATCCCCAAATACATACAATCAGGGGATGAACCCTCACAAACTCGAAACTTCAATATCTTCAAATCCACACGCAATCTTGACTTGAGATCGACCTGGAATGCTTATTTTACTATTCCGAAGCTCTGGGGAAATTTGGGGGGTCAACCGCTTCTCCGGCAAGACTCGCTAAAAATAGCGAGTTTGTATCCTTAGCCCGTTGGAAACTTCGAAGGTACTGGACCGTTATTCAAGCAAATGGGCGTCCGAAAAGACAAATCTTGGAAAGAAGTGACAACAAACGACATCAATTTTGGGCGACGCAAGATTGCCCCTTACACCTCTGGATGCTCCTGCACCAGGATGAAACTAAGCGTCAAATCTTAAAACAAATGCTTCCGCTCATTTCGGGAGATTCGTTATCACGAAATAAAGCATCTAGACGAAGCCGAGCGTGACATTTCAAGGCAGTTGTTTCCAATCACGCCCCCGAATGATCCGTTATCCCCAAATACATACAATCAGGGGATGAACCCTCACAAACTCGAAACTTCAATATCTTCAAATCCACACGCAATCTTGACTTGAGATCGACCGGGAATGCTTATTTTACTATTCCGAAGCTCTGGGGAAATTTGGGGGGTCAACCGCTTCTCCGGCAAGACTCGCTAAAAATAGCGAGTTTGTATCCTTAGCCCGTTGGAAACTTCGAAGGTACTGGACCGTTATTCAAGCAAATGGGCGTCCGAAAAGACAAATCTTGGAAAGAAGTGACAACAAACGACATCAATTTTGGGCGACGCAAGATTGCCCCTTACACCTCTGGATGCTCCTGCACCAGGATGAAACTAAGCGTCAAATCTTAAAACAAATGCTTCCGCTCATTTCCGGAGATTCGTTATCACGAAATAAAGCATCTAGACGAAGCCGAGCGTGACATTTCAAGGCAGTTGTTTCCAATCACGCCCCGGAATGATCCGTTATCCCCGAATACATACAATCAGGGGATGAACCCTCACAAACTCGAAACTTCAATATCTTCAAATCCACACGCAATCTCGACTTGAGATCGACCGGGAATGCTTATTTTACTATTCCGAAGCTCTGGGGAAATTTGGGGGGTCAACCGCTTCTCCGGCAAGACTCGCTAAAAATAGCGAGTTTGTATCCTTAGCCCGTTGGAAACTTCGAAGGTACTGGACCGTTATTCAAGCAAATGGGCGTCCGAAAAGACAAATCTTGGAAAGAAGTGACAACAAACGACATCAATTTTGGGCGACGCAAGATTGCCCCTTACACCTCTGGATGCTCCTGCACCAGGATGAAACTAAGCGTCAAATCTTAAAACAAATGCTTCCGCTCATTTCCGGAGATTCGTTATCACGAAATAAAGCATCTAGACGAAGCCGAGCGTGACATTTCAAGGCAGTTGTTTCCAATCACGCCCCCGAATGATCCGTTATCCCCAAATACATACAATCAGGGGATGAACCCTCACAAACTCGAAACTTCAATATCTTCAAATCCACACGCAATCTTGACTTGAGATCGACCGGGAATGCTTATTTTACTATTCCGAAGCTCTGGGGAAATTTGGGGGGTCAACCGCTTCTCCGGCAAGACTCGCTAAAAATAGCGAGTTTGTATCCTTAGCCCGTTGGAAACTTCGAAGGTACTGGACCGTTATTCAAGCAAATGGGCGTCCGAAAAGACAAATCTTGGAAAGAAGTGACAACAAACGACATCAATTTTGGGCGACGCAAGATTGCCCCTTACACCTCTGGATGCTCCTGCACCAGGATGAAACTAAGCGTCAAATCTTAAAACAAATGCTTCCGCTCATTTCGGGAGATTCGTTATCACGAAATAAAGCATCTAGACGAAGCCGAGCGTGACATTTCAAGGCAGTTGTTTCCAATCACGCCCCCGAATGATCCGTTATCCCCAAATACATACAATCAGGGGATGAACCCTCACAAACTCGAAACTTCAATATCTTCAAATCCACACGCAATCTTGACTTGAGATCGACCGGGAATGCTTATTTTACTATTCCGAAGCTCTGGGGAAATTTGGGGGGTCAACCGCTTCTCCGGCAAGACTCGCTAAAAATAGCGAGTTTGTATCCTTAGCCCGTTGGAAACTTCGAAGGTACTGGACCGTTATTCAAGCAAATGGGCGTCCGAAAAGACAAATCTTGGAAAGAAGTGACAACAAACGACATCAATTTTGGGCGACGCAAGATTGCCCCTTACACCTCTGGATGCTCCTGCACCAGGATGAAACTAAGCGTCAAATCTTAAAACAAATGCTTCCGCTCATTTCCGGAGATTCGTTATCACGAAATAAAGCATCTAGACGAAGCCGAGCGTGACATTTCAAGGCAGTTGTTTCCAATCACGCCCCGGAATGATCCGTTATCCCCGAATACATACAATCAGGGGATGAACCCTCACAAACTCGAAACTTCAATATCTTCAAATCCACACGCAATCTCGACTTGAGATCGACCGGGAATGCTTATTTTACTATTCCGAAGCTCTGGGGAAATTTGGGGGGTCAACCGCTTCTCCGGCAAGACTCGCTAAAAATAGCGAGTTTGTATCCTTAGCCCGTTGGAAACTTCGAAGGTACTGGACCGTTATTCAAGCAAATGGGCGTCCGAAAAGACAAATCTTGGAAAGAAGTGACAACAAACGACATCAATTTTGGGCGACGCAAGATTGCCCCTTACACCTCTGGATGCTCCTGCACCAGGATGAAACTAAGCGTCAAATCTTAAAACAAATGCTTCCGCTCATTTCCGGAGATTCGTTATCACGAAATAAAGCATCTAGACGAAGCCGAGCGTGACATTTCAAGGCAGTTGTTTCCAATCACGCCCCCGAATGATCCGTTATCCCCAAATACATACAATCAGGGGATGAACCCTCACAAACTCGAAACTTCAATATCTTCAAATCCACACGCAATCTTGACTTGAGATCGACCGGGAATGCTTATTTTACTATTCCGAAGCTCTGGGGAAATTTGGGGGGTCAACCGCTTCTCCGGCAAGACTCGCTAAAAATAGCGAGTTTGTATCCTTAGCCCGTTGGAAACTTCGAAGGTACTGGACCGTTATTCAAGCAAATGGGCGTCCGAAAAGACAAATCTTGGAAAGAAGTGACAACAAACGACATCAATTTTGGGCGACGCAAGATTGCCCCTTACACCTCTGGATGCTCCTGCACCAGGATGAAACTAAGCGTCAAATCTTAAAACAAATGCTTCCGCTCATTTCCGGAGATTCGTTATCACGAAATAAAGCATCTAGACGAAGCCGAGCGTGACATTTCAAGGCAGTTGTTTCCAATCACGCCCCCGAATGATCCGTTATCCCCAAATACATACAATCAGGGGATGAACCCTCACAAACTCGAAACTTCAATATCTTCAAATCCACACGCAATCTTGACTTGAGATCGACCGGGAATGCTTATTTTACTATTCCGAAGCTCTGGGGAAATTTGGGGGGTCAACCGCTTCTCCGGCAAGACTCGCTAAAAATAGCGAGTTTGTATCCTTAGCCCGTTGGAAACTTCGAAGGTACTGGACCGTTATTCAAGCAAATGGGCGTCCGAAAAGACAAATCTTGGAAAGAAGTGACAACAAACGACATCAATTTTGGGCGACGCAAGATTGCCCCTTACACCTCTGGATGCTCCTGCACCAGGATGAAACTAAGCGTCAAATCTTAAAACAAATGCTTCCGCTCATTTCCGGAGATTCGTTATCACGAAATAAAGCATCTAGACGAAGCCGAGCGTGACATTTCAAGGCAGTTGTTTCCAATCACGCCCCCGAATGATCCGTTATCCCCAAATACATACAATCAGGGGATGAACCCTCACAAACTCGAAACTTCAATATCTTCAAATCCACACGTAATCTTGACTTGAGATCGACCGGGAATGCTTATTTTACTATTCCGAAGCTCTGGGGAAATTTGGGGGGTCAACCGCTTCTCCGGCAAGACTCGCTAAAATTAGCGAGTTTGTATCCTTAGCCCGTTGGAAACTTCGAAGGTACTGGACCGTTATTCAAGCAAATGGGCGTCCGAAAAGACAAATCTTGGAAAGAAGTGACAACAAACGACATCAATTTTGGGCGACGCAAGATTGCCCCTTACACCTCTGGATGCTCCTGCACCAGGATGAAACTAAGCGTCAAATCTTAAAACAAATGCTTCCGCTCATTTCCGGAGATTCGTTATCACGAAATAAAGCATCTAGACGAAGCCGAGCGTGACATTTCAAGGCAGTTGTTTCCAATCACGCCCCCGAATGATCCGTTATCCCCAAATACATACAATCAGGGGATGAACCCTCACAAACTCGAAACTTCAATATCTTCAAATCCACACGCAATCTTGACTTGAGATCGACCGGGAATGCTTATTTTACTATTCCGAAGCTCTGGGGAAATTTGGGGGGTCAACCGCTTCTCCGGCAAGACTCGCTAAAAATAGCGAGTTTGTATCCTTAGCCCGTTGGAAACTTCGAAGGTACTGGACCGTTATTCAAGCAAATGGGCGTCCGAAAAGACAAATCTTGGAAAGAAGTGACAACAAACGACATCAATTTTGGGCGACGCAAGATTGCCCCTTACACCTCTGGATGCTCCTGCACCAGGATGAAACTAAGCGTCAAATCTTAAAACAAATGCTTCCGCTCATTTCCGGAGATTCGTTATCACGAAATAAAGCATCTAGACGAAGCCGAGCGTGACATTTCAAGGCAGTTGTTTCCAATCACGCCCCCGAATGATCCGTTATCCCCAAATACATACAATCAGGGGATGAACCCTCACAAACTCGAAACTTCAATATCTTCAAATCCACACGCAATCTTGACTTGAGATCGACCGGGAATGCTTATTTTACTATTCCGAAGCTCTGGGGAAATTTGGGGGGTCAACCGCTTCTCCGGCAAGACTCGCTAAAAATAGCGAGTTTGTATCCTTAGCCCGTTGGAAACTTCGAAGGTACTGGACCGTTATTCAAGCAAATGGGCGTCCGAAAAGACAAATCTTGGAAAGAAGTGACAACAAACGACATCAATTTTGGGCGACGCAAGATTGCCCCTTACACCTCTGGATGCTCCTGCACCAGGATGAAACTAAGCGTCAAATCTTAAAACAAATGCTTCCGCTCATTTCCGGAGATTCGTTATCACGAAATAAAGCATCTAGACGAAGCCGAGCGTGACATTTCAAGGCAGTTGTTTCCAATCACGCCCCCGAATGATCCGTTATCCCCAAATACATACAATCAGGGGATGAACCCTCACAAACTCGAAACTTCAATATCTTCAAATCCACACGCAATCTTGACTTGAGATCGACCGGGAATGCTTATTTTACTATTCCGAAGCTCTGGGGAAATTTGGGGGGTCAACCGCTTCTCCGGCAAGACTCGCTAAAAATAGCGAGTTTGTATCCTTAGCCCGTTGGAAACTTCGAAGGTACTGGACCGTTATTCAAGCAAATGGGCGTCCGAAAAGACAAATCTTGGAAAGAAGTGACAACAAACGACATCAATTTTGGGCGACGCAAGATTGCCCCTTACACCTCTGGATGCTCCTGCACCAGGATGAAACTAAGCGTCAAATCTTAAAACAAATGCTTCCGCTCATTTCCGGAGATTCGTTATCACGAAATAAAGCATCTAGACGAAGCCGAGCGTGACATTTCAAGGCAGTTGTTTCCAATCACGCCCCCGAATGATCCGTTATCCCCAAATACATACAATCAGGGGATGAACCCTCACAAACTCGAAACTTCAATATCTTCAAATCCACACGTAATCTTGACTTGAGATCGACCGGGAATGCTTATTTTACTATTCCGAAGCTCTGGGGAAATTTGGGGGGTCAACCGCTTCTCCGGCAAGACTCGCTAAAATTAGCGAGTTTGTATCCTTAGCCCGTTGGAAACTTCGAAGGTACTGGACCGTTATTCAAGCAAATGGGCGTCCGAAAAGACAAATCTTGGAAAGAAGTGACAACAAACGACATCAATTTTGGGCGACGCAAGATTGCCCCTTACACCTCTGGATGCTCCTGCACCAGGATGAAACTAAGCGTCAAATCTTAAAACAAATGCTTCCGCTCATTTCCGGAGATTCGTTATCACGAAATAAAGCATCTAGATGAAGCCGAGCGTGACATTTCAAGGCAGTTGTTTCCAATCACGCCCCCGAATGATCCGTTATCCCCAAATACATACAATCAGGGGATGAACCCTCACAAACTTGAAACTTCAATATCTTCAAATCCACACGCAATCTTGACTTGAGATCGACCGGGAATGCTTATTTTACTATTCCGAAGCTCTGGGGAAATTTGGGGGGTCAACCGCTTCTCCGGCAAGACTCGCTAAAAATAGCGAGTTTGTATCCTTAGCCCGTTGGAAACTTCGAAGGTACTGGACCGTTATTCAAGCAAATGGGCGTCCGAAAAGACAAATCTTGGAAAGAAGTGACAACAAACGACATCAATTTTGGGCGACGCAAGATTGCCCCTTACACCTCTGGATGCTCCTGCACCAGGATGAAACTAAGCGTCAAATCTTAAAACAAATGCTTCCGCTCATTTCCGGAGATTCGTTATCACGAAATAAAGCATCTAGACGAAGCCGAGCGTGACATTTCAAGGCAGTTGTTTCCAATCACGCCCCCGAATGATCCGTTATCCCCAAATACATACAATCAGGGGATGAACCCTCACAAACTCGAAACTTCAATATCTTCAAATCCACACGCAATCTTGACTTGAGATCGACCGGGAATGCTTATTTTACTATTCCGAAGCTCTGGGGAAATTTGGGGGGTCAACCGCTTCTCCGGCAAGACTCGCTAAAATTAGCGAGTTTGTATCCTTAGCCCGTTGGAAACTTCGAAGGTACTGGACCGTTATTCAAGCAAATGGGCGTCCGAAAAGACAAATCTTGGAAAGAAGTGACAACAAACGACATCAATTTTGGGCGACGCAAGATTGCCCCTTACACCTCTGGATGCTCCTGCACCAGGATGAAACTAAGCGTCAAATCTTAAAACAAATGCTTCCGCTCATTTCCGGAGATTCGTTATCACGAAATAAAGCATCTAGACGAAGCCGAGCGTGACATTTCAAGGCAGTTGTTTCCAATCACGCCCCCGAATGATCCGTTATCCCCAAATACATACAATCAGGGGATGAACCCTCACAAACTCGAAACTTCAATATCTTCAAATCCACACGCAATCTTGACTTGAGATCGACCGGGAATGCTTATTTTACTATTCCGAAGCTCTGGGGAAATTTGGGGGGTCAACCGCTTCTCCGGCAAGACTCGCTAAAAATAGCGAGTTTGTATCCTTAGCCCGTTGGAAACTTCGAAGGTACTGGACCGTTATTCAAGCAAATGGGCGTCCGAAAAGACAAATCTTGGAAAGAAGTGACAACAAACGACATCAATTTTGGGCGACGCAAGATTGCCCCTTACACCTCTGGATGCTCCTGCACCAGGATGAAACTAAGCGTCAAATCTTAAAACAAATGCTTCCGCTCATTTCCGGAGATTCGTTATCACGAAATAAAGCATCTAGACGAAGCCGAGCGTGACATTTCAAGGCAGTTGTTTCCAATCACGCCCCCGAATGATCCGTTATCCCCAAATACATACAATCAGGGGATGAACCCTCACAAACTCGAAACTTCAATATCTTCAAATCCACACGCAATCTTGACTTGAGATCGACCGGGAATGCTTATTTTACTATTCCGAAGCTCTGGGGAAATTTGGGGGGTCAACCGCTTCTCCGGCAAGACTCGCTAAAAATAGCGAGTTTGTATCCTTAGCCCGTTGGAAACTTCGAAGGTACTGGACCGTTATTCAAGCAAATGGGCGTCCGAAAAGACAAATCTTGGAAAGAAGTGACAACAAACGACATCAATTTTGGGCGACGCAAGATTGCCCCTTACACCTCTGGATGCTCCTGCACCAGGATGAAACTAAGCGTCAAATCTTAAAACAAATGCTTCCGCTCATTTCCGGAGATTCGTTATCACGAAATAAAGCATCTAGACGAAGCCGAGCGTGACATTTCAAGGCAGTTGTTTCCAATCACGCCCCCGAATGATCCGTTATCCCCAAATACATACAATCAGGGGATGAACCCTCACAAACTCGAAACTTCAATATCTTCAAATCCACACGCAATCTTGACTTGAGATCGACCGGGAATGCTTATTTTACTATTCCGAAGCTCTGGGGAAATTTGGGGGGTCAACCGCTTCTCCGGCAAGACTCGCTAAAAATAGCGAGTTTGTATCCTTAGCCCGTTGGAAACTTCGAAGGTACTGGACCGTTATTCAAGCAAATGGGCGTCCGAAAAGACAAATCTTGGAAAGAAGTGACAACAAACGACATCAATTTTGGGCGACGCAAGATTGCCCCTTACACCTCTGGATGCTCCTGCACCAGGATGAAACTAAGCGTCAAATCTTAAAACAAATGCTTCCGCTCATTTCCGGAGATTCGTTATCACGAAATAAAGCATCTAGACGAAGCCGAGCGTGACATTTCAAGGCAGTTGTTTCCAATCACGCCCCCGAATGATCCGTTATCCCCAAATACATACAATCAGGGGATGAACCCTCACAAACTCGAAACTTCAATATCTTCAAATCCACACGCAATCTTGACTTGAGATCGACCGGGAATGCTTATTTTACTATTCCGAAGCTCTGGGGAAATTTGGGGGGTCAACCGCTTCTCCGGCAAGACTCGCTAAAAATAGCGAGTTTGTATCCTTAGCCCGTTGGAAACTTCGAAGGTACTGGACCGTTATTCAAGCAAATGGGCGTCCGAAAAGACAAATCTTGGAAAGAAGTGACAACAAACGACATCAATTTTGGGCGACGCAAGATTGCCCCTTACACCTCTGGATGCTCCTGCACCAGGATGAAACTAAGCGTCAAATCTTAAAACAAATGCTTCCGCTCATTTCCGGAGATTCGTTATCACGAAATAAAGCATCTAGACGAAGCCGAGCGTGACATTTCAAGGCAGTTGTTTCCAATCACGCCCCCGAATGATCCGTTATCCCCAAATATATACAATCAGGGGATGAACCCTCACAAACTCGAAACTTCAATATCTTCAAATCCACACGTAATCTTGACTTGAGATCGACCGGGAATGCTTATTTTACTATTCCGAAGCTCTGGGGAAATTTGGGGGGTCAACCGCTTCTCCGGCAAGACTCGCTAAAAATAGCGAGTTTGTATCCTTAGCCCGTTGGAAACTTCGAAGGTACTGGACCGTTATTCAAGCAAATGGGCGTCCGAAAAGACAAATCTTGGAAAGAAGTGACAACAAACGACATCAATTTTGGGCGACGCAAGATTGCCCCTTACACCTCTGGATGCTCCTGCACCAGGATGAAACTAAGCGTCAAATCTTAAAACAAATGCTTCCGCTCATTTCCGGAGATTCGTTATCACGAAATAAAGCATCTAGACGAAGCCGAGCGTGACATTTCAAGGCAGTTGTTTCCAATCACGCCCCCGAATGATCCGTTATCCCCAAATACATACAATCAGGGGATGAACCCTCACAAACTCGAAACTTCAATATCTTCAAATCCACACGCAATCTTGACTTGAGATCGACCGGGAATGCTTATTTTACTATTCCGAAGCTCTGGGGAAATTTGGGGGGTCAACCGCTTCTCCGGCAAGACTCGCTAAAAATAGCGAGTTTGTATCCTTAGCCCGTTGGAAACTTCGAAGGTACTGGACCGTTATTCAAGCAAATGGGCGTCCGAAAAGACAAATCTTGGAAAGAAGTGACAACAAACGACATCAATTTTGGGCGACGCAAGATTGCCCCTTACACCTCTGGATGCTCCTGCACCAGGATGAAACTAAGCGTCAAATCTTAAAACAAATGCTTCCGCTCATTTCCGGAGATTCGTTATCACGAAATAAAGCATCTAGACGAAGCCGAGCGTGACATTTCAAGGCAGTTGTTTCCAATCACGCCCCCGAATGATCCGTTATCCCCAAATACATACAATCAGGGGATGAACCCTCACAAACTCGAAACTTCAATATCTTCAAATCCACACGCAATCTTGACTTGAGATCGACCGGGAATGCTTATTTTACTATTCCGAAGCTCTGGGGAAATTTGGGGGGTCAACCGCTTCTCCGGCAAGACTCGCTAAAAATAGCGAGTTTGTATCCTTAGCCCGTTGGAAACTTCGAAGGTACTGGACCGTTATTCAAGCAAATGGGCGTCCGAAAAGACAAATCTTGGAAAGAAGTGACAACAAACGACATCAATTTTGGGCGACGCAAGATTGCCCCTTACACCTCTGGATGCTCCTGCACCAGGATGAAACTAAGCGTCAAATCTTAAAACAAATGCTTCCGCTCATTTCCGGAGATTCGTTATCACGAAATAAAGCATCTAGACGAAGCCGAGCGTGACATTTCAAGGCAGTTGTTTCCAATCACGCCCCCGAATGATCCGTTATCCCCAAATACATACAATCAGGGGATGAACCCTCACAAACTCGAAACTTCAATATCTTCAAATCCACACGTAATCTTGACTTGAGATCGACCGGGAATGCTTATTTTACTATTCCGAAGCTCTGGGGAAATTTGGGGGGTCAACCGCTTCTCCGGCAAGACTCGCTAAAATTAGCGAGTTTGTATCCTTAGCCCGTTGGAAACTTCGAAGGTACTGGACCGTTATTCAAGCAAATGGGCGTCCGAAAAGACAAATCTTGGAAAGAAGTGACAACAAACGACATCAATTTTGGGCGACGCAAGATTGCCCCTTACACCTCTGGATGCTCCTGCACCAGGATGAAACTAAGCGTCAAATCTTAAAACAAATGCTTCCGCTCATTTCCGGAGATTCGTTATCACGAAATAAAGCATCTAGACGAAGCCGAGCGTGACATTTCAAGGCAGTTGTTTCCAATCACGCCCCCGAATGATCCGTTATCCCCAAATACATACAATCAGGGGATGAACCCTCACAAACTCGAAACTTCAATATCTTCAAATCCACACGCAATCTTGACTTGAGATCGACCGGGAATGCTTATTTTACTATTCCGAAGCTCTGGGGAAATTTGGGGGGTCAACCGCTTCTCCGGCAAGACTCGCTAAAAATAGCGAGTTTGTATCCTTAGCCCGTTGGAAACTTCGAAGGTACTGGACCGTTATTCAAGCAAATGGGCGTCCGAAAAGACAAATCTTGGAAAGAAGTGACAACAAACGACATCAATTTTGGGCGACGCAAGATTGCCCCTTACACCTCTGGATGCTCCTGCACCAGGATGAAACTAAGCGTCAAATCTTAAAACAAATGCTTCCGCTCATTTCCGGAGATTCGTTATCACGAAATAAAGCATCTAGACGAAGCCGAGCGTGACATTTCAAGGCAGTTGTTTCCAATCACGCCCCCGAATGATCCGTTATCCCCAAATACATACAATCAGGGGATGAACCCTCACAAACTCGAAACTTCAATATCTTCAAATCCACACGCAATCTTGACTTGAGATCGACCGGGAATGCTTATTTTACTATTCCGAAGCTCTGGGGAAATTTGGGGGGTCAACCGCTTCTCCGGCAAGACTCGCTAAAAATAGCGAGTTTGTATCCTTAGCCCGTTGGAAACTTCGAAGGTACTGGACCGTTATTCAAGCAAATGGGCGTCCGAAAAGACAAATCTTGGAAAGAAGTGACAACAAACGACATCAATTTTGGGCGACGCAAGATTGCCCCTTACACCTCTGGATGCTCCTGCACCAGGATGAAACTAAGCGTCAAATCTTAAAACAAATGCTTCCGCTCATTTCCGGAGATTCGTTATCACGAAATAAAGCATCTAGACGAAGCCGAGCGTGACATTTCAAGGCAGTTGTTTCCAATCACGCCCCCGAATGATCCGTTATCCCCAAATACATACAATCAGGGGATGAACCCTCACAAACTCGAAACTTCAATATCTTCAAATCCACACGCAATCTTGACTTGAGATCGACCGGGAATGCTTATTTTACTATTCCGAAGCTCTGGGGAAATTTGGGGGGTCAACCGCTTCTCCGGCAAGACTCGCTAAAAATAGCGAGTTTGTATCCTTAGCCCGTTGGAAACTTCGAAGGTACTGGACCGTTATTCAAGCAAATGGGCGTCCGAAAAGACAAATCTTGGAAAGAAGTGACAACAAACGACATCAATTTTGGGCGACGCAAGATTGCCCCTTACACCTCTGGATGCTTCTGCACCAGGATGAAACTAAGCGTCAAATCTTAAAACAAATGCTTCCGCTCATTTCCGGAGATTCGTTATCACGAAATAAAGCATCTAGACGAAGCCGAGCGTGACATTTCAAGGCAGTTGTTTCCAATCACGCCCCCGAATGATCCGTTATCCCCAAATACATACAATCAGGGGATGAACCCTCACAAACTCGAAACTTCAATATCTTCAAATCCACACGTAATCTTGACTTGAGATCGACCGGGAATGCTTATTTTACTATTCCGAAGCTCTGGGGAAATTTGGGGGGTCAACCGCTTCTCCGGCAAGACTCGCTAAAATTAGCGAGTTTGTATCCTTAGCCCGTTGGAAACTTCGAAGGTACTGGACCGTTATTCAAGCAAATGGGCGTCCGAAAAGACAAATCTTGGAAAGAAGTGACAACAAACGACATCAATTTTGGGCGACGCAAGATTGCCCCTTACACCTCTGGATGCTCCTGCACCAGGATGAAACTAAGCGTCAAATCTTAAAACAAATGCTTCCGCTCATTTCCGGAGATTCGTTATCACGAAATAAAGCATCTAGATGAAGCCGAGCGTGACATTTCAAGGCAGTTGTTTCCAATCACGCCCCCGAATGATCCGTTATCCCCAAATACATACAATCAGGGGATGAACCCTCACAAACTTGAAACTTCAATATCTTCAAATCCACACGCAATCTTGACTTGAGATCGACCGGGAATGCTTATTTTACTATTCCGAAGCTCTGGGGAAATTTTGGGGGTCAACCGCTTCTCCGGCAAGACTCGCTAAAAATAGCGAGTTTGTATCCTTAGCCCGTTGGAAACTTCGAAGGTACTGGACCGTTATTCAAGCAAATGGGCGTCCGAAAAGACAAATCTTGGAAAGAAGTGACAACAAACGACATCAATTTTGGGCGACGCAAGATTGCCCCTTACACCTCTGGATGCTCCTGCACCAGGATGAAACTAAGCGTCAAATCTTAAAACAAATGCTTCCGCTCATTTCCGGAGATTCGTTATCACGAAATAAAGCATCTAGACGAAGCCGAGCGTGACATTTCAAGGCAATTGTTTCCAATCACGCCCCCGAATGATCCGTTATCCCCAAATACATACAATCAGGGGATGAACCCTCACAAACTCGAAACTTCAATATCTTCAAATCCACACGCAATCTTGACTTGAGATCGACCGGGAATGCTTATTTTACTATTCCGAAGCTCTGGGGAAATTTGGGGGGTCAACCGCTTCTCCGGCAAGACTCGCTAAAAATAGCGAGTTTGTATCCTTAGCCCGTTGGAAACTTCGAAGGTACTGGACCGTTATTCAAGCAAATGGGCGTCCGAAAAGACAAATCTTGGAAAGAAGTGACAACAAACGACATCAATTTTGGGCGACGCAAGATTGCCCCTTACACCTCTGGATGCTCCTGCACCAGGATGAAACTAAGCGTCAAATCTTAAAACAAATGCTTCCGCTCATTTCCGGAGATTCGTTATCACGAAATAAAGCATCTAGACGAAGCCGAGCGTGACATTTCAAGGCAGTTGTTTCCAATCACGCCCCCGAATGATCCGTTATCCCCAAATACATACAATCAGGGGATGAACCCTCACAAACTTGAAACTTCAATATCTTCAAATCCACACGCAATCTTGACTTGAGATCGACCGGGAATGCTTATTTTACTATTCCGAAGCTCTGGGGAAATTTGGGGGGTCAACCGCTTCTCCGGCAAGACTCGCTAAAATTAGCGAGTTTGTATCCTTAGCCCGTTGGAAACTTCGAAGGTACTGGACCGTTATTCAAGCAAATGGGCGTCCGAAAAGACAAATCTTGGAAAGAAGTGACAACAAACGACATCAATTTTGGGCGACGCAAGATTGCCCCTTACACCTCTGGATGCTCCTGCACCAGGATGAAACTAAGCGTCAAATCTTAAAACAAATGCTTCCGCTCATTTCCGGAGATTCGTTATCACGAAATAAAGCATCTAGACGAAGCCGAGCGTGACATTTCAAGGCAGTTGTTTCCAATCACGCCCCCGAATGATCCGTTATCCCCAAATACATACAATCAGGGGATGAACCCTCACAAACTCGAAACTTCAATATCTTCAAATCCACACGCAATCTTGACTTGAGATCGACCGGGAATGCTTATTTTACTATTCCGAAGCTCTGGGGAAATTTGGGGGGTCAACCGCTTCTCCGGCAAGACTCGCTAAAAATAGCGAGTTTGTATCCTTAGCCCGTTGGAAACTTCGAAGGTACTGGACCGTTATTCAAGCAAATGGGCGTCCGAAAAGACAAATCTTGGAAAGAAGTGACAACAAACGACATCAATTTTGGGCGACGCAAGATTGCCCCTTACACCTCTGGATGCTCCTGCACCAGGATGAAACTAAGCGTCAAATCTTAAAACAAATGCTTCCGCTCATTTCCGGAGATTCGTTATCACGAAATAAAGCATCTAGACGAAGCCGAGCGTGACATTTCAAGGCAGTTGTTTCCAATCACGCCCCCGAATGATCCGTTATCCCCAAATACATACAATCAGGGGATGAACCCTCACAAACTTGAAACTTCAATATCTTCAAATCCACACGCAATCTTGACTTGAGATCGACCGGGAATGCTTATTTTACTATTCCGAAGCTCTGGGGAAATTTTGGGGGTCAACCGCTTCTCCGGCAAGACTCGCTAAAATTAGCGAGTTTGTATCCTTAGCCCGTTGGAAACTTCGAAGGTACTGGACCGTTATTCAAGCAAATGGGCGTCCGAAAAGACAAATCTTGGAAAGAAGTGACAACAAACGACATCAATTTTGGGCGACGCAAGATTGCCCCTTACACCTCTGGATGCTCCTGCACCAGGATGAAACTAAGCGTCAAATCTTAAAACAAATGCTTCCGCTCATTTCCGGAGATTCGTTATCACGAAATAAAGCATCTAGACGAAGCCGAGCGTGACATTTCAAGGCAGTTGTTTCCAATCACGCCCCCGAATGATCCGTTATCCCCAAATACATACAATCAGGGGATGAACCCTCACAAACTCGAAACTTCAATATCTTCAAATCCACACGCAATCTTGACTTGAGATCGACCGGGAATGCTTATTTTACTATTCCGAAGCTCTGGGGAAATTTGGGGGGTCAACCGCTTCTCCGGCAAGACTCGCTAAAAATAGCGAGTTTGTATCCTTAGCCCGTTGGAAACTTCGAAGGTACTGGACCGTTATTCAAGCAAATGGGCGTCCGAAAAGACAAATCTTGGAAAGAAGTGACAACAAACGACATCAATTTTGGGCGACGCAAGATTGCCCCTTACACCTCTGGATGCTCCTGCACCAGGATGAAACTAAGCGTCAAATCTTAAAACAAATGCTTCCGCTCATTTCCGGAGATTCGTTATCACGAAATAAAGCATCTAGAGGAAGCCGAGCGTGACATTTCAAGGCAGTTGTTTCCAATCACGCCCCCGAATGATCCGTTATCCCCAAATACATACAATCAGGGGATGAACCCTCACAAACTCGAAACTTCAATATCTTCAAATCCACACGCAATCTTGACTTGAGATCGACCGGGAATGCTTATTTTACTATTCCGAAGCTCTGGGGAAATTTGGGGGGTCAACCGCTTCTCCGGCAAGACTCGCTAAAAATAGCGAGTTTGTATCCTTAGCCCGTTGGAAACTTCGAAGGTACTGGACCGTTATTCAAGCAAATGGGCGTCCGAAAAGACAAATCTTGGAAAGAAGTGACAACAAACGACATCAATTTTGGGCGACGCAAGATTGCCCCTTACACCTCTGGATGCTCCTGCACCAGGATGAAACTAAGCGTCAAATCTTAAAACAAATGCTTCCGCTCATTTCCGGAGATTCGTTATCACGAAATAAAGCATCTAGACGAAGCCGAGCGTGACATTTCAAGGCAGTTGTTTCCAATCACGCCCCCGAATGATCCGTTATCCCCAAATACATACAATCAGGGGATGAACCCTCACAAACTCGAAACTTCAATATCTTCAAATCCACACGCAATCTTGACTTGAGATCGACCGGGAATGCTTATTTTACTATTCCGAAGCTCTGGGGAAATTTGGGGGGTCAACCGCTTCTCCGGCAAGACTCGCTAAAAATAGCGAGTTTGTATCCTTAGCCCGTTGGAAACTTCGAAGGTACTGGACCGTTATTCAAGCAAATGGGCGTCCGAAAAGACAAATCTTGGAAAGAAGTGACAACAAACGACATCAATTTTGGGCGACGCAAGATTGCCCCTTACACCTCTGGATGCTTCTGCACCAGGATGAAACTAAGCGTCAAATCTTAAAACAAATGCTTCCGCTCATTTCCGGAGATTCGTTATCACGAAATAAAGCATCTAGACGAAGCCGAGCGTGACATTTCAAGGCAGTTGTTTCCAATCACGCCCCCGAATGATCCGTTATCCCCAAATACATACAATCAGGGGATGAACCCTCACAAACTCGAAACTTCAATATCTTCAAATCCACACGCAATCTTGACTTGAGATCGACCGGGAATGCTTATTTTACTATTCCGAAGCTCTGGGGAAATTTGGGGGGTCAACCGCTTCTCCGGCAAGACTCGCTAAAAATAGCGAGTTTGTATCCTTAGCCCGTTGGAAACTTCGAAGGTACTGGACCGTTATTCAAGCAAATGGGCGTCCGAAAAGACAAATCTTGGAAAGAAGTGACAACAAACGACATCAATTTTGGGCGACGCAAGATTGCCCCTTACACCTCTGGATGCTCCTGCACCAGGATGAAACTAAGCATCAAATCTTAAAACAAATGCTTCCGCTCATTTCCGGAGATTCGTTATCACGAAATAAAGCATCTAGACGAAGCCGAGCGTGACATTTCAAGGCAGTTGTTTCCAATCACGCCCCCGAATGATCCGTTATCCCCAAATACATACAATCAGGGGATGAACCCTCACAAACTCGAAACTTCAATATCTTCAAATCCACACGCAATCTTGACTTGAGATCGACCGGGAATGCTTATTTTACTATTCCGAAGCTCTGGGGAAATTTGGGGGGTCAACCGCTTCTCCGGCAAGACTCGCTAAAAATAGCGAGTTTGTATCCTTAGCCCGTTGGAAACTTCGAAGGTACTGGACCGTTATTCAAGCAAATGGGCGTCCGAAAAGACAAATCTTGGAAAGAAGTGACAACAAACGACATCAATTTTGGGCGACGCAAGATTGCCCCTTACACCTCTGGATGCTTCTGCACCAGGATGAAACTAAGCGTCAAATCTTAAAACAAATGCTTCCGCTCATTTCCGGAGATTCGTTATCACGAAATAAAGCATCTAGACGAAGCCGAGCGTGACATTTCAAGGCAGTTGTTTCCAATCACGCCCCCGAATGATCCGTTATCCCCAAATACATACAATCAGGGGATGAACCCTCACAAACTCGAAACTTCAATATCTTCAAATCCACACGTAATCTTGACTTGAGATCGACCGGGAATGCTTATTTTACTATTCCGAAGCTCTGGGGAAATTTGGGGGGTCAACCGCTTCTCCGGCAAGACTCGCTAAAATTAGCGAGTTTGTATCCTTAGCCCGTTGGAAACTTCGAAGGTACTGGACCGTTATTCAAGCAAATGGGCGTCCGAAAAGACAAATCTTGGAAAGAAGTGACAACAAACGACATCAATTTTGGGCGACGCAAGATTGCCCCTTACACCTCTGGATGCTCCTGCACCAGGATGAAACTAAGCGTCAAATCTTAAAACAAATGCTTCCGCTCATTTCCGGAGATTCGTTATCACGAAATAAAGCATCTAGATGAAGCCGAGCGTGACATTTCAAGGCAGTTGTTTCCAATCACGCCCCCGAATGATCCGTTATCCCCAAATACATACAATCAGGGGATGAACCCTCACAAACTTGAAACTTCAATATCTTCAAATCCACACGCAATCTTGACTTGAGATCGACCGGGAATGCTTATTTTACTATTCCGAAGCTCTGGGGAAATTTGGGGGGTCAACCGCTTCTCCGGCAAGACTCGCTAAAAATAGCGAGTTTGTATCCTTAGCCCGTTGGAAACTTCGAAGGTACTGGACCGTTATTCAAGCAAATGGGCGTCCGAAAAGACAAATCTTGGAAAGAAGTGACAACAAACGACATCAATTTTGGGCGACGCAAGATTGCCCCTTACACCTCTGGATGCTCCTGCACCAGGATGAAACTAAGCGTCAAATCTTAAAACAAATGCTTCCGCTCATTTCCGGAGATTCGTTATCACGAAATAAAGCATCTAGACGAAGCCGAGCGTGACATTTCAAGGCAGTTGTTTCCAATCACGCCCCCGAATGATCCGTTATCCCCAAATACATACAATCAGGGGATGAACCCTCACAAACTCGAAACTTCAATATCTTCAAATCCACACGCAATCTTGACTTGAGATCGACCGGGAATGCTTATTTTACTATTCCGAAGCTCTGGGGAAATTTGGGGGGTCAACCGCTTCTCCGGCAAGACTCGCTAAAATTAGCGAGTTTGTATCCTTAGCCCGTTGGAAACTTCGAAGGTACTGGACCGTTATTCAAGCAAATGGGCGTCCGAAAAGACAAATCTTGGAAAGAAGTGACAACAAACGACATCAATTTTGGGCGACGCAAGATTGCCCCTTACACCTCTGGATGCTCCTGCACCAGGATGAAACTAAGCGTCAAATCTTAAAACAAATGCTTCCGCTCATTTCCGGAGATTCGTTATCACGAAATAAAGCATCTAGACGAAGCCGAGCGTGACATTTCAAGGCAGTTGTTTCCAATCACGCCCCCGAATGATCCGTTATCCCCAAATACATACAATCAGGGGATGAACCCTCACAAACTCGAAACTTCAATATCTTCAAATCCACACGCAATCTTGACTTGAGATCGACCGGGAATGCTTATTTTACTATTCCGAAGCTCTGGGGAAATTTGGGGGGTCAACCGCTTCTCCGGCAAGACTCGCTAAAAATAGCGAGTTTGTATCCTTAGCCCGTTGGAAACTTCGAAGGTACTGGACCGTTATTCAAGCAAATGGGCGTCCGAAAAGACAAATCTTGGAAAGAAGTGACAACAAACGACATCAATTTTGGGCGACGCAAGATTGCCCCTTACACCTCTGGATGCTCCTGCACCAGGATGAAACTAAGCGTCAAATCTTAAAACAAATGCTTCCGCTCATTTCCGGAGATTCGTTATCACGAAATAAAGCATCTAGACGAAGCCAAGCGTGACATTTCAAGGCAGTTGTTTCCAATCACGCCCCCGAATGATCCGTTATCCCCAAATACATACAATCAGGGGATGAACCCTCACAAACTCAAAACTTCAATATCTTCAAATCCACACGCAATCTTGACTTGAGATCGACCGGGAATGCTTATTTTACTATTCCGAAGCTCTGGGGAAATTTGGGGGGTCAACCGCTTCTCCGGCAAGACTCGCTAAAAATAGCGAGTTTGTATCCTTAGCCCGTTGGAAACTTCGAAGGTACTGGACCGTTATTCAAGCAAATGGGCGTCTGAAAAGACAAATCTTGGAAAGAAGTGACAACAAACGACATCAATTTTGGGCGACGCAAGATTGCCCCTTACACCTCTGGATGCTCCTGCACCAGGATGAAACTAAGCGTCAAATCTTAAAACAAATGCTTCCGCTCATTTCCGGAGATTCGTTATCACGAAATAAAGCATCTAGACGAAGCCGAGCGTGACATTTCAAGGCAGTTGTTTCCAATCACGCCCCCGAATGATCCGTTATCCCCAAATACATACAATCAGGGGATGAACCCTCACAAACTTGAAACTTCAATATCTTCAAATCCACACGCAATCTTGACTTGAGATCGACCGGGAATGCTTATTTTACTATTCCGAAGCTCTGGGGAAATTTGGGGGGTCAACCGCTTCTCCGGCAAGACTCGCTAAAATTAGCGAGTTTGTATCCTTAGCCCGTTGGAAACTTCGAAGGTACTGGACCGTTATTCAAGCAAATGGGCGTCCGAAAAGACAAATCTTGGAAAGAAGTGACAACAAACGACATCAATTTTGGGCGACGCAAGATTGCCCCTTACACCTCTGGATGCTCCTGCACCAGGATGAAACTAAGCGTCAAATCTTAAAACAAATGCTTCCGCTCATTTCCGGAGATTCGTTATCACGAAATAAAGCATCTAGACGAAGCCGAGCGTGACATTTCAAGGCAGTTGTTTCCAATCACGCCCCCGAATGATCCGTTATCCCCAAATACATACAATCAGGGGATGAACCCTCACAAACTCGAAACTTCAATATCTTCAAATCCACACGCAATCTTGACTTGAGATCGACCGGGAATGCTTATTTTACTATTCCGAAGCTCTGGGGAAATTTGGGGGGTCAACCGCTTCTCCGGCAAGACTCGCTAAAAATAGCGAGTTTGTATCCTTAGCCCGTTGGAAACTTCGAAGGTACTGGACCGTTATTCAAGCAAATGGGCGTCCGAAAAGACAAATCTTGGAAAGAAGTGACAACAAACGACATCAATTTTGGGCGACGCAAGATTGCCCCTTACACCTCTGGATGCTCCTGCACCAGGATGAAACTAAGCGTCAAATCTTAAAACAAATGCTTCCGCTCATTTCCGGAGATTCGTTATCACGAAATAAAGCATCTAGATGAAGCCGAGCGTGACATTTCAAGGCAGTTGTTTCCAATCACGCCCCCGAATGATCCGTTATCCCCAAATACATACAATCAGGGGATGAACCCTCACAAACTCGAAACTTCAATATCTTCAAATCCACACGCAATCTTGACTTGAGATCGACCGGGAATGCTTATTTTACTATTCCGAAGCTCTGGGGAAATTTGGGGGGTCAACCGCTTCTCCGGCAAGACTCGCTAAAAATAGCGAGTTTGTATCCTTAGCCCGTTGGAAACTTCGAAGGTACTGGACCGTTATTCAAGCAAATGGGCGTCCGAAAAGACAAATCTTGGAAAGAAGTGACAACAAACGACATCAATTTTGGGCGACGCAAGATTGCCCCTTACACCTCTGGATGCTCCTGCACCAGGATGAAACTAAGCGTCAAATCTTAAAACAAATGCTTCCGCTCATTTCCGGAGATTCGTTATCACGAAATAAAGCATCTAGACGAAGCCGAGCGTGACATTTCAAGGCAGTTGTTTCCAATCACGCCCCCGAATGATCCGTTATCCCCAAATACATACAATCAGGGGATGAACCCTCACAAACTCGAAACTTCAATATCTTCAAATCCACACGCAATCTTGACTTGAGATCGACCGGGAATGCTTATTTTACTATTCCGAAGCTCTGGGGAAATTTGGGGGGTCAACCGCTTCTCCGGCAAGACTCGCTAAAAATAGCGAGTTTGTATCCTTAGCCCGTTGGAAACTTCGAAGGTACTGGACCGTTATTCAAGCAAATGGGCGTCCGAAAAGACAAATCTTGGAAAGAAGTGACAACAAACGACATCAATTTTGGGCGACGCAAGATTGCCCCTTACACCTCTGGATGCTCCTGCACCAGGATGAAACTAAGCGTCAAATCTTAAAACAAATGCTTCCGCTCATTTCCGGAGATTCGTTATCACGAAATAAAGCATCGAGACGAAGCCGAGCGTGACATTTCAAGGCAGTTGTTTCGAATCACGCCCCCGAATGATCCGTTATCCCCAAATACATACAATCAGGGGATGAACCCTCACAAACTCGAAACTTCAATATCTTCAAATCCACACGCAATCTTGACTTGAGATCGACCGGGAATGCTTATTTTACTATTCCGAAGCTCTGGGGAAATTTGGGGGGTCAACCGCTTCTCCGGCAAGACTCGCTAAAAATAGCGAGTTTGTATCCTTAGCCCGTTGGAAACTTCGAAGCTACTGGACCGTTATTCAAGCAAATGGGCGTCCGAAAAGACAAATCTTGGAAAGAACTGACAACAAACGACATCAATTTTGGGCGACGCAAGATTGCCCCTTACACCTCTGGATGCTCCTGCACCAGGATGAAACTAAGCGTCAAATCTTAAAACAAATGCTTCCGCTCATTTCCGGAGATTCGTTATCACGAAATAAAGCATCTAGACGAAGCCGAGCGTGACATTTCAAGGCAGTTGTTTCCAATCACGCCCCCGAATGATCCGTTAT
Source organism: Cunninghamia lanceolata (assembly GCA_027924645.1). Lineage (NCBI taxonomy): Eukaryota > Viridiplantae > Streptophyta > Pinopsida > Cupressales > Cupressaceae > Cunninghamia > Cunninghamia lanceolata. The sequence goes on along the minus strand of BSBN01001812.1, from coordinate 29,692 downwards.
CCCCAAATACATACAATCAGGGGATGAACCCTCACAAACTCGAAACTTCAATATCTTCAAATCCACACGCAATCTTGACTTGAGATCGACCGGGAATGCTTATTTTACTATTCCGAAGCTCTGGGGAAATTTGGGGGGTCAACCGCTTCTCCGGCAAGACTCGCTAAAAATAGCGAGTTTGTATCCTTAGCCCGTTGGAAACTTCGAAGGTACTGGACCGTTATTCAAGCAAATGGGCGTCCGAAAAGACAAATCTTCGAAAGAAGTGACAACAAACGACATCAATTTTGGGCGACGCAAGATTGCCCCTTACACCTCTGGATACTCCTGCACCAGGATGAAACTAAGCGTCAAATCTTAAAACAAATGCTTCCGCTCATTTCCGGAGATTCGTTATCACGAAATAAAGCATCTAGACGAAGCCGAGCGTGACATTTCAAGGCAGTTGTTTCCAATCACGCCCCCGAATGATCCGTTATCCCCAAATACATACAATCAGGGGATGAACCCTCACAAACTCGAAACTTCAATATCTTCAAATCCACACGCAATCTTGACTTGAGATCGACCGGGAATGCTTATTTTACTATTCCGAAGCTCTGGGGAAATTTGGGGGGTCAACCGCTTCTCCGGCAAGACTCGCTAAAAATAGCGAGTTTGTATCCTTAGCCCGTTGGAAACTTCGAAGGTACTGGACCGTTATTCAAGCAAATGGGCGTCCGAAAAGACAAATCTTGGAAAGAAGTGACAACAAACGACATCAATTTTGGGCGACGCAAGATTGCCCCTTACACCTCTGGATGCTCCTGCACCAGGATGAAACTAAGCGTCAAATCTTAAAACAAATGCTTCCGCTCATTTCCGGAGATTCGTTATCACGAAATAAAGCATCTAGACGAAGCCGAGCGTGACATTTCAAGGCAGTTGTTTCCAATCACGCCCCCGAATGATCCGTTATCCCCAAATACATACAATCAGGGGATGAACCCTCACAAACTCGAAACTTCAATATCTTCAAATCCACACGTAATCTTGACTTGAGATCGACCGGGAATGCTTATTTTACTATTCCGAAGCTCTGGGGAAATTTGGGGGGTCAACCGCTTCTCCGGCAAGACTCGCTAAAATTAGCGAGTTTGTATCCTTAGCCCGTTGGAAACTTCGAAGGTACTGGACCGTTATTCAAGCAAATGGGCGTCCGAAAAGACAAATCTTGGAAAGAAGTGACAACAAACGACATCAATTTTGGGCGACGCAAGATTGCCCCTTACACCTCTGGATGCTCCTGCACCAGGATGAAACTAAGCGTCAAATCTTAAAACAAATGCTTCCGCTCATTTCCGGAGATTCGTTATCACGAAATAAAGCATCTAGACGAAGCCGAGCGTGACATTTCAAGGCAGTTGTTTCCAATCACGCCCCCGAATGATCCGTTATCCCCAAATACATACAATCAGGGGATGAACCCTCACAAACTCGAAACTTCAATATCTTCAAATCCACACGCAATCTTGACTTGAGATCGACCGGGAATGCTTATTTTACTATTCCGAAGCTCTGGGGAAATTTGGGGGGTCAACCGCTTCTCCGGCAAGACTCGCTAAAAATAGCGAGTTTGTATCCTTAGCCCGTTGGAAACTTCGAAGGTACTGGACCGTTATTCAAGCAAATGGGCGTCCGAAAAGACAAATCTTGGAAAGAAGTGACAACAAACGACATCAATTTTGGGCGACGCAAGATTGCCCCTTACACCTCTGGATGCTCCTGCACCAGGATGAAACTAAGCGTCAAATCTTAAAACAAATGCTTCCGCTCATTTCCGGAGATTCGTTATCACGAAATAAAGCATCTAGACGAAGCCGAGCGTGACATTTCAAGGCAGTTGTTTCCAATCACGCCCCCGAATGATCCGTTATCCCCAAATACATACAATCAGGGGATGAACCCTCACAAACTCGAAACTTCAATATCTTCAAATCCACACGCAATCTTGACTTGAGATCGACCGGGAATGCTTATTTTACTATTCCGAAGCTCTGGGGAAATTTGGGGGGTCAACCGCTTCTCCGGCAAGACTCGCTAAAAATAGCGAGTTTGTATCCTTAGCCCGTTGGAAACTTCGAAGGTACTGGACCGTTATTCAAGCAAATGGGCGTCCGAAAAGACAAATCTTGGAAAGAAGTGACAACAAACGACATCAATTTTGGGCGACGCAAGATTGCCCCTTACACCTCTGGATGCTCCTGCACCAGGATGAAACTAAGCGTCAAATCTTAAAACAAATGCTTCCGCTCATTTCCGGAGATTCGTTATCACGAAATAAAGCATCTAGACGAAGCCGAGCGTGACATTTCAAGGCAGTTGTTTCCAATCACGCCCCCGAATGATCCGTTATCCCCAAATACATACAATCAGGGGATGAACCCTCACAAACTCGAAACTTCAATATCTTCAAATCCACACGCAATCTTGACTTGAGATCGACCGGGAATGCTTATTTTACTATTCCGAAGCTCTGGGGAAATTTGGGGGGTCAACCGCTTCTCCGGCAAGACTCGCTAAAATTAGCGAGTTTGTATCCTTAGCCCGTTGGAAACTTCGAAGGTACTGGACCGTTATTCAAGCAAATGGGCGTCCGAAAAGACAAATCTTGGAAAGAAGTGACAACAAACGACATCAATTTTGGGCGACGCAAGATTGCCCCTTACACCTCTGGATGCTCCTGCACCAGGATGAAACTAAGCGTCAAATCTTAAAACAAATGCTTCCGCTCATTTCCGGAGATTCGTTATCACGAAATAAAGCATCTAGACGAAGCCGAGCGTGACATTTCAAGGCAGTTGTTTCCAATCACGCCCCCGAATGATCCGTTATCCCCAAATACATACAATCAGGGGATGAACCCTCACAAACTCGAAACTTCAATATCTTCAAATCCACACGCAATCTTGACTTGAGATCGACCGGGAATGCTTATTTTACTATTCCGAAGCTCTGGGGAAATTTGGGGGGTCAACCGCTTCTCCGGCAAGACTCGCTAAAAATAGCGAGTTTGTATCCTTAGCCCGTTGGAAACTTCGAAGGTACTGGACCGTTATTCAAGCAAATGGGCGTCCGAAAAGACAAATCTTGGAAAGAAGTGACAACAAACGACATCAATTTTGGGCGACGCAAGATTGCCCCTTACACCTCTGGATGCTCCTGCACCAGGATGAAACTAAGCGTCAAATCTTAAAACAAATGCTTCCGCTCATTTCCGGAGATTCGTTATCACGAAATAAAGCATCTAGACGAAGCCGAGCGTGACATTTCAAGGCAGTTGTTTCCAATCACGCCCCCGAATGATCCGTTATCCCCAAATACATACAATCAGGGGATGAACCCTCACAAACTCGAAATTTCAATATCTTCAAATCCACACGCAATCTTGACTTGAGATCGACCGGGAATGCTTATTTTACTATTCCGAAGCTCTGGGGAAATTTGGGGGGTCAACCGCTTCTCCGGCAAGACTCGCTAAAAATAGCGAGTTTGTATCCTTAGCCCGTTGGAAACTTCGAAGGTACTGGACCGTTATTCAAGCAAATGGGCGTCCGAAAAGACAAATCTTGGAAAGAAGTGACAACAAACGACATCAATTTTGGGCGACGCAAGATTGCCCCTTACACCTCTGGATGCTCCTGCACCAGGATGAAACTAAGCGTCAAATCTTAAAACAAATGCTTCCGCTCATTTCCGGAGATTCGTTATCACGAAATAAAGCATCTAGACGAAGCCGAGCGTGACATTTCAAGGCAGTTGTTTCCAATCACGCCCCCGAATGATCCGTTATCCCCAAATACATACAATCAGGGGATGAACCCTCACAAACTCGAAACTTCAATATCTTCAAATCCACACGCAATCTTGACTTGAGATCGACCGGGAATGCTTATTTTACTATTCCGAAGCTCTGGGGAAATTTGGGGGGTCAACCGCTTCTCCGGCAAGACTCGCTAAAAATAGCGAGTTTGTATCCTTAGCCCGTTGGAAACTTCGAAGGTACTGGACCGTTATTCAAGCAAATGGGCGTCCGAAAAGACAAATCTTGGAAAGAAGTGACAACAAACGACATCAATTTTGGGCGACGCAAGATTGCCCCTTACACCTCTGGATGCTCCTGCACCAGGATGAAACTAAGCGTCAAATCTTAAAACAAATGCTTCCGCTCATTTCCGGAGATTCGTTATCACGAAATAAAGCATCTAGACGAAGCCGAGCGTGACATTTCAAGGCAGTTGTTTCCAATCACGCCCCCGAATGATCCGTTATCCCCAAATACATACAATCAGGGGATGAACCCTCACAAACTCGAAACTTCAATATCTTCAAATCCACACGCAATCTTGACTTGAGATCGACCGGGAATGCTTATTTTACTATTCCGAAGCTCTGGGGAAATTTGGGGGGTCAACCGCTTCTCCGGCAAGACTCGCTAAAAATAGCGAGTTTGTATCCTTAGCCCGTTGGAAACTTCGAAGGTACTGGACCGTTATTCAAGCAAATGGGCGTCCGAAAAGACAAATCTTGGAAAGAAGTGACAACAAACGACATCAATTTTGGGCGACGCAAGATTGCCCCTTACACCTCTGGATGCTCCTGCACCAGGATGAAACTAAGCGTCAAATCTTAAAACAAATGCTTCCGCTCATTTCCGGAGATTCGTTATCACGAAATAAAGCATCTAGACGAAGCCGAGCGTGACATTTCAAGGCAGTTGTTTCCAATCACGCCCCCGAATGATCCGTTATCCCCAAATACATACAATCAGGGGATGAACCCTCACAAACTCGAAACTTCAATATCTTCAAATCCACACGTAATCTTGACTTGAGATCGACCGGGAATGCTTATTTTACTATTCCGAAGCTCTGGGGAAATTTGGGGGGTCAACCGCTTCTCCGGCAAGACTCGCTAAAATTAGCGAGTTTGTATCCTTAGCCCGTTGGAAACTTCGAAGGTACTGGACCGTTATTCAAGCAAATGGGCGTCCGAAAAGACAAATCTTGGAAAGAAGTGACAACAAACGACATCAATTTTGGGCGACGCAAGATTGCCCCTTACACCTCTGGATGCTCCTGCACCAGGATGAAACTAAGCGTCAAATCTTAAAACAAATGCTTCCGCTCATTTCCGGAGATTCGTTATCACGAAATAAAGCATCTAGACGAAGCCGAGCGTGACATTTCAAGGCAGTTGTTTCCAATCACGCCCCCGAATGATCCGTTATCCCCAAATACATACAATCAGGGGATGAACCCTCACAAACTCGAAACTTCAATATCTTCAAATCCACACGCAATCTTGACTTGAGATCGACCGGGAATGCTTATTTTACTATTCCGAAGCTCTGGGGAAATTTGGGGGGTCAACCGCTTCTCCGGCAAGACTCGCTAAAAATAGCGAGTTTGTATCCTTAGCCCGTTGGAAACTTCGAAGGTACTGGACCGTTATTCAAGCAAATGGGCGTCCGAAAAGACAAATCTTGGAAAGAAGTGACAACAAACGACATCAATTTTGGGCGACGCAAGATTGCCCCTTACACCTCTGGATGCTCCTGCACCAGGATGAAACTAAGCGTCAAATCTTAAAACAAATGCTTCCGCTCATTTCCGGAGATTCGTTATCACGAAATAAAGCATCTAGACGAAGCCGAGCGTGACATTTCAAGGCAGTTGTTTCCAATCACGCCCCCGAATGATCCGTTATCCCCAAATACATACAATCAGGGGATGAACCCTCACAAACTCGAAACTTCAATATCTTCAAATCCACACGCAATCTTGACTTGAGATCGACCGGGAATGCTTATTTTACTATTCCGAAGCTCTGGGGAAATTTGGGGGGTCAACCGCTTCTCCGGCAAGACTCGCTAAAAATAGCGAGTTTGTATCCTTAGCCCGTTGGAAACTTCGAAGGTACTGGACCGTTATTCAAGCAAATGGGCGTCCGAAAAGACAAATCTTGGAAAGAAGTGACAACAAACGACATCAATTTTGGGCGACGCAAGATTGCCCCTTACACCTCTGGATGCTCCTGCACCAGGATGAAACTAAGCGTCAAATCTTAAAACAAATGCTTCCGCTCATTTCCGGAGATTCGTTATCACGAAATAAAGCATCTAGACGAAGCCGAGCGTGACATTTCAAGGCAGTTGTTTCCAATCACGCCCCCGAATGATCCGTTATCCCCAAATACATACAATCAGGGGATGAACCCTCACAAACTCGAAACTTCAATATCTTCAAATCCACACGCAATCTTGACTTGAGATCGACCGGGAATGCTTATTTTACTATTCCGAAGCTCTGGGGAAATTTGGGGGGTCAACCGCTTCTCCGGCAAGACTCGCTAAAAATAGCGAGTTTGTATCCTTAGCCCGTTGGAAACTTCGAAGGTACTGGACCGTTATTCAAGCAAATGGGCGTCCGAAAAGACAAATCTTGGAAAGAAGTGACAACAAACGACATCAATTTTGGGCGACGCAAGATTGCCCCTTACACCTCTGGATGCTCCTGCACCAGGATGAAACTAAGCGTCAAATCTTAAAACAAATGCTTCCGCTCATTTCCGGAGATTCGTTATCACGAAATAAAGCATCTAGACGAAGCCGAGCGTGACATTTCAAGGCAGTTGTTTCCAATCACGCCCCCGAATGATCCGTTATCCCCAAATACATACAATCATGGGATGAACCCTCACAAACTCGAAACTTCAATATCTTCAAATCCACACGCAATCTTGACTTGAGATCGACCGGGAATGCTTATTTTACTATTCCGAAGCTCTGGGGAAATTTGGGGGGTCAACCGCTTCTCCGGCAAGACTCGCTAAAATTAGCGAGTTTGTATCCTTAGCCCGTTGGAAACTTCGAAGGTACTGGACCGTTATTCAAGCAAATGGGCGTCCGAAAAGACAAATCTTGGAAAGAAGTGACAACAAACGACATCAATTTTGGGCGACGCAAGATTGCCCCTTACACCTCTGGATGCTCCTGCACCAGGATGAAACTAAGCGTCAAATCTTAAAACAAATGCTTCCGCTCATTTCCGGAGATTCGTTATCACGAAATAAAGCATCTAGACGAAGCCGAGCGTGACATTTCAAGGCAGTTGTTTCCAATCACGCCCCCGAATGATCCGTTATCCCCAAATACATACAATCAGGGGATGAACCCTCACAAACTCGAAACTTCAATATCTTCAAATCCACACGCAATCTTGACTTGAGATCGACCGGGAATGCTTATTTTACTATTCCGAAGCTCTGGGGAAATTTGGGGGGTCAACCGCTTCTCCGGCAAGACTCGCTAAAAATAGCGAGTTTGTATCCTTAGCCCGTTGGAAACTTCGAAGGTACTGGACCGTTATTCAAGCAAATGGGCGTCCGAAAAGACAAATCTTGGAAAGAAGTGACAACAAACGACATCAATTTTGGGCGACGCAAGATTGCCCCTTACACCTCTGGATGCTCCTGCACCAGGATGAAACTAAGCGTCAAATCTTAAAACAAATGCTTCCGCTCATTTCCGGAGATTCGTTATCACGAAATAAAGCATCTAGACGAAGCCGAGCGTGACATTTCAAGGCAGTTGTTTCCAATCACGCCCCCGAATGATCCGTTATCCCCAAATACATACAATCAGGGGATGAACCCTCACAAACTCGAAATTTCAATATCTTCAAATCCACACGCAATCTTGACTTGAGATCGACCGGGAATGCTTATTTTACTATTCCGAAGCTCTGGGGAAATTTGGGGGGTCAACCGCTTCTCCGGCAAGACTCGCTAAAAATAGCGAGTTTGTATCCTTAGCCCGTTGGAAACTTCGAAGGTACTGGACCGTTATTCAAGCAAATGGGCGTCCGAAAAGACAAATCTTGGAAAGAAGTGACAACAAACGACATCAATTTTGGGCGACGCAAGATTGCCCCTTACACCTCTGGATGCTCCTGCACCAGGATGAAACTAAGCGTCAAATCTTAAAACAAATGCTTCCGCTCATTTCCGGAGATTCGTTATCACGAAATAAAGCATCTAGACGAAGCCGAGCGTGACATTTCAAGGCAGTTGTTTCCAATCACGCCCCCGAATGATCCGTTATCCCCAAATACATACAATCAGGGGATGAACCCTCACAAACTCGAAACTTCAATATCTTCAAATCCACACGCAATCTTGACTTGAGATCGACCGGGAATGCTTATTTTACTATTCCGAAGCTCTGGGGAAATTTGGGGGGTCAACCGCTTCTCCGGCAAGACTCGCTAAAAATAGCGAGTTTGTATCCTTAGCCCGTTGGAAACTTCGAAGGTACTGGACCGTTATTCAAGCAAATGGGCGTCCGAAAAGACAAATCTTGGAAAGAAGTGACAACAAACGACATCAATTTTGGGCGACGCAAGATTGCCCCTTACACCTCTGGATGCTCCTGCACCAGGATGAAACTAAGCGTCAAATCTTAAAACAAATGCTTCCGCTCATTTCCGGAGATTCGTTATCACGAAATAAAGCATCTAGACGAAGCCGAGCGTGACATTTCAAGGCAGTTGTTTCCAATCACGCCCCCGAATGATCCGTTATCCCCAAATACATACAATCAGGGGATGAACCCTCACAAACTCGAAACTTCAATATCTTCAAATCCACACGCAATCTTGACTTGAGATCGACCGGGAATGCTTATTTTACTATTCCGAAGCTCTGGGGAAATTTGGGGGGTCAACCGCTTCTCCGGCAAGACTCGCTAAAAATAGCGAGTTTGTATCCTTAGCCCGTTGGAAACTTCGAAGGTACTGGACCGTTATTCAAGCAAATGGGCGTCCGAAAAGACAAATCTTGGAAAGAAGTGACAACAAACGACATCAATTTTGGGCGACGCAAGATTGCCCCTTACACCTCTGGATGCTCCTGCACCAGGATGAAACTAAGCGTCAAATCTTAAAACAAATGCTTCCGCTCATTTCCGGAGATTCGTTATCACGAAATAAAGCATCTAGACGAAGCCGAGCGTGACATTTCAAGGCAGTTGTTTCCAATCACGCCCCCGAATGATCCGTTATCCCCAAATACATACAATCAGGGGATGAACCCTCACAAACTCGAAACTTCAATATCTTCAAATCCACACGTAATCTTGACTTGAGATCGACCGGGAATGCTTATTTTACTATTCCGAAGCTCTGGGGAAATTTGGGGGGTCAACCGCTTCTCCGGCAAGACTCGCTAAAATTAGCGAGTTTGTATCCTTAGCCCGTTGGAAACTTCGAAGGTACTGGACCGTTATTCAAGCAAATGGGCGTCCGAAAAGACAAATCTTGGAAAGAAGTGACAACAAACGACATCAATTTTGGGCGACGCAAGATTGCCCCTTACACCTCTGGATGCTCCTGCACCAGGATGAAACTAAGCGTCAAATCTTAAAACAAATGCTTCCGCTCATTTCCGGAGATTCGTTATCACGAAATAAAGCATCTAGACGAAGCCGAGCGTGACATTTCAAGGCAGTTGTTTCCAATCACGCCCCCGAATGATCCGTTATCCCCAAATACATACAATCAGGGGATGAACCCTCACAAACTCGAAACTTCAATATCTTCAAATCCACACGCAATCTTGACTTGAGATCGACCGGGAATGCTTATTTTACTATTCCGAAGCTCTGGGGAAATTTGGGGGGTCAACCGCTTCTCCGGCAAGACTCGCTAAAAATAGCGAGTTTGTATCCTTAGCCCGTTGGAAACTTCGAAGGTACTGGACCGTTATTCAAGCAAATGGGCGTCCGAAAAGACAAATCTTGGAAAGAAGTGACAACAAACGACATCAATTTTGGGCGACGCAAGATTGCCCCTTACACCTCTGGATGCTCCTGCACCAGGATGAAACTAAGCGTCAAATCTTAAAACAAATGCTTCCGCTCATTTCCGGAGATTCGTTATCACGAAATAAAGCATCTAGACGAAGCCGAGCGTGACATTTCAAGGCAGTTGTTTCCAATCACGCCCCCGAATGATCCGTTATCCCCAAATACATACAATCAGGGGATGAACCCTCACAAACTCGAAACTTCAATATCTTCAAATCCACACGCAATCTTGACTTGAGATCGACCGGGAATGCTTATTTTACTATTCCGAAGCTCTGGGGAAATTTGGGGGGTCAACCGCTTCTCCGGCAAGACTCGCTAAAAATAGCGAGTTTGTATCCTTAGCCCGTTGGAAACTTCGAAGGTACTGGACCGTTATTCAAGCAAATGGGCGTCCGAAAAGACAAATCTTGGAAAGAAGTGACAACAAACGACATCAATTTTGGGCGACGCAAGATTGCCCCTTACACCTCTGGATGCTCCTGCACCAGGATGAAACTAAGCGTCAAATCTTAAAACAAATGCTTCCGCTCATTTCCGGAGATTCGTTATCACGAAATAAAGCATCTAGACGAAGCCGAGCGTGACATTTCAAGGCAGTTGTTTCCAATCACGCCCCCGAATGATCCGTTATCCCCAAATACATACAATCAGGGGATGAACCCTCACAAACTCGAAACTTCAATATCTTCAAATCCACACGTAATCTTGACTTGAGATCGACCGGGAATGCTTATTTTACTATTCCGAAGCTCTGGGGAAATTTGGGGGGTCAACCGCTTCTCCGGCAAGACTCGCTAAAATTAGCGAGTTTGTATCCTTAGCCCGTTGGAAACTTCGAAGGTACTGGACCGTTATTCAAGCAAATGGGCGTCCGAAAAGACAAATCTTGGAAAGAAGTGACAACAAACGACATCAATTTTGGGCGACGCAAGATTGCCCCTTACACCTCTGGATGCTCCTGCACCAGGATGAAACTAAGCGTCAAATCTTAAAACAAATGCTTCCGCTCATTTCCGGAGATTCGTTATCACGAAATAAAGCATCTAGACGAAGCCGAGCGTGACATTTCAAGGCAGTTGTTTCCAATCACGCCCCCGAATGATCCGTTATCCCCAAATACATACAATCAGGGGATGAACCCTCACAAACTCGAAACTTCAATATCTTCAAATCCACACGCAATCTTGACTTGAGATCGACCGGGAATGCTTATTTTACTATTCCGAAGCTCTGGGGAAATTTGGGGGGTCAACCGCTTCTCCGGCAAGACTCGCTAAAAATAGCGAGTTTGTATCCTTAGCCCGTTGGAAACTTCGAAGGTACTGGACCGTTATTCAAGCAAATGGGCGTCCGAAAAGACAAATCTTGGAAAGAAGTGACAACAAACGACATCAATTTTGCGCGACGCAAGATTGCCCCTTACACCTCTGGATGCTCCTGCACCAGGATGAAACTAAGCGTCAAATCTTAAAACAAATGCTTCCGCTCATTTCCGGAGATTCGTTATCACGAAATAAAGCATCTAGACGAAGCCGAGCGTGACATTTCAAGGCAGTTGTTTCCAATCACGCCCCCGAATGATCCGTTATCCCCAAATACATACAATCAGGGGATGAACCCTCACAATCTCGAAACTTCAATATCTTCAAATCCACACGCAATCTTGACTTGAGATCGACCGGGAATGCTTATTTTACTATTCCGAAGCTCTGGGGAAATTTGGGGGGTCAACCGCTTCTCCGGCAAGACTCGCTAAAAATAGCGAGTTTGTATCCTTAGCCCGTTGGAAACTTCGAAGGTACTGGACCGTTGTTCAAGCAAATGGGCGTCCGAAAAGACAAATCTTGGAAAGAAGTGACAACAAACGACATCAATTTTGGGCGACGCAAGATTGCCCCTTACACCTCTGGATGCTCCTGCACCAGGATGAAACTAAGCGTCAAATCTTAAAACAAATGCTTCCGCTCATTTCCGGAGATTCGTTATCACGAAATAAAGCATCTAGACGAAGCCGAGCGTGACATTTCAAGGCAGTTGTTTCCAATCACGCCCCCGAATGATCCGTTATCCCCAAATACATACAATCAGGGGATGAACCCTCACAAACTCGAAACTTCAATATCTTCAAATCCACACGCAATCTTGACTTGAGATCGACCGGGAATGCTTATTTTACTATTCCGAAGCTCTGGGGAAATTTGGGGGGTCAACCGCTTCTCCGGCAAGACTCGCTAAAAATAGCGAGTTTGTATCCTTAGCCCGTTGGAAACTTCGAAGGTACTGGACCGTTATTCAAGCAAATGGGCGTCCGAAAAGACAAATCTTGGAAAGAAGTGACAACAAACGACATCAATTTTGGGCGACGCAAGATTGCCCCTTACACCTCTGGATGCTCCTGCACCAGGATGAAACTAAGCGTCAAATCTTAAAACAAATGCTTCCGCTCATTTCCGGAGATTCGTTATCACGAAATAAAGCATCTAGACGAAGCCGAGCGTGACATTTCAAGGCAGTTGTTTCCAATCACGCCCCCGAATGATCCGTTATCCCCAAATACATACAATCAGGGGATGAACCCTCACAAACTCGAAACTTCAATATCTTCAAATCCACACGCAATCTTGACTTGAGATCGACCGGGAATGCTTATTTTACTATTCCGAAGCTCTGGGGAAATTTGGGGGGTCAACCGCTTCTCCGGCAAGACTCGCTAAAAATAGCGAGTTTGTATCCTTAGCCCGTTGGAAACTTCGAAGGTACTGGACCGTTATTCAAGCAAATGGGCGTCCGAAAAGACAAATCTTGGAAAGAAGTGACAACAAACGACATCAATTTTGGGCGACGCAAGATTGCCCCTTACACCTCTGGATGCTCCTGCACCAGGATGAAACTAAGCGTCAAATCTTAAAACAAATGCTTCCGCTCATTTCCGGAGATTCGTTATCACGAAATAAAGCATCTAGAAGAAGCCGAGCGTGACATTTCAAGGCAGTTGTTTCCAATCACGCCCCCGAATGATCCGTTATCCCCAAATACATACAATCAGGGGATGAACCCTCACAAACTCGAAACTTCAATATCTTCAAATCCACACGTAATCTTGACTTGAGATCGACCGGGAATGCTTATTTTACTATTCCGAAGCTCTGGGGAAATTTGGGGGGTCAACCGCTTCTCCGGCAAGACTCGCTAAAATTAGCGAGTTTGTATCCTTAGCCCGTTGGAAACTTCGAAGGTACTGGACCGTTATTCAAGCAAATGGGCGTCCGAAAAGACAAATCTTGGAAAGAAGTGACAACAAACGACATCAATTTTGGGCGACGCAAGATTGCCCCTTACACCTCTGGATGCTCCTGCACCAGGATGAAACTAAGCGTCAAATCTTAAAACAAATGCTTCCGCTCATTTCCGGAGATTCGTTATCACGAAATAAAGCATCTAGACGAAGCCGAGCGTGACATTTCAAGGCAGTTGTTTCCAATCACGCCCCCGAATGATCCGTTATCCCCAAATACATACAATCAGGGGATGAACCCTCACAAACTCGAAACTTCAATATCTTCAAATCCACACGCAATCTTGACTTGAGATCGACCGGGAATGCTTATTTTACTATTCCGAAGCTCTGGGGAAATTTGGGGGGTCAACCGCTTCTCCGGCAAGACTCGCTAAAAATAGCGAGTTTGTATCCTTAGCCCGTTGGAAACTTCGAAGGTACTGGACCGTTATTCAAGCAAATGGGCGTCCGAAAAGACAAATCTTGGAAAGAAGTGACAACAAACGACGTCAATTTTGCGCGACGCAAGATTGCCCCTTACACCTCTGGATGCTCCTGCACCAGGATGAAACTAAGCGTCAAATCTTAAAACAAATGCTTCCGCTCATTTCCGGAGATTCGTTATCACGAAATAAAGCATCTAGACGAAGCCGAGCGTGACATTTCAAGGCAGTTGTTTCCAATCACGCCCCCGAATGATCCGTTATCCCCAAATACATACAATCAGGGGATGAACCCTCACAATCTCGAAACTTCAATATCTTCAAATCCACACGCAATCTTGACTTGAGATCGACCGGGAATGCTTATTTTACTATTCCGAAGCTCTGGGGAAATTTGGGGGGTCAACCGCTTCTCCGGCAAGACTCGCTAAAAATAGCGAGTTTGTATCCTTAGCCCGTTGGAAACTTCGAAGGTACTGGACCGTTATTCAAGCAAATGGGCGTCCGAAAAGACAAATCTTGGAAAGAAGTGACAACAAACGACATCAATTTTGGGCGACGCAAGATTGCCCCTTACACCTCTGGATGCTCCTGCACCAGGATGAAACTAAGCGTCAAATCTTAAAACAAATGCTTCCGCTCATTTCCGGAGATTCGTTATCACGAAATAAAGCATCTAGACGAAGCCGAGCGTGACATTTCAAGGCAGTTGTTTCCAATCACGCCCCCGAATGATCCGTTATCCCCAAATACATACAATCAGGGGATGAACCCTCACAAACTCGAAACTTCAATATCTTCAAATCCACACGCAATCTTGACTTGAGATCGACCGGGAATGCTTATTTTACTATTCCGAAGCTCTGGGGAAATTTGGGGGGTCAACCGCTTCTCCGGCAAGACTCGCTAAAATTAGCGAGTTTGTATCCTTAGCCCGTTGGAAACTTCGAAGGTACTGGACCGTTATTCAAGCAAATGGGCGTCCGAAAAGACAAATCTTGGAAAGAAGTGACAACAAACGACATCAATTTTGGGCGACGCAAGATTGCCCCTTACACCTCTGGATGCTCCTGCACCAGGATGAAACTAAGCGTCAAATCTTAAAACAAATGCTTCCGCTCATTTCCGGAGATTCGTTATCACGAAATAAAGCATCTAGACGAAGCCGAGCGTGACATTTCAAGGCAGTTGTTTCCAATCACGCCCCCGAATGATCCGTTATCCCCAAATACATACAATCAGGGGATGAACCCTCACAAACTCGAAACTTCAATATCTTCAAATCCACACGCAATCTTGACTTGAGATCGACCGGGAATGCTTATTTTACTATTCCGAAGCTCTGGGGAAATTTGGGGGTCAACCGCTTCTCCGGCAAGACTCGCTAAAATTAGCGAGTTTGTATCCTTAGCCCGTTGGAAACTTCGAAGGTACTGGACCGTTATTCAAGCAAATGGGCGTCCGAAAAGACAAATCTTGGAAAGAAGTGACAACAAACGACATCAATTTTGGGCGACGCAAGATTGCCCCTTACACCTCTGGATGCTCCTGCACCAGGATGAAACTAAGCGTCAAATCTTAAAACAAATGCTTCCGCTCATTTCCGGAGATTCGTTATCACGAAATAAAGCATCTAGACGAAGCCGAGCGTGACATTTCAAGCCAGTTGTTTCCAATCACGCCCCCGAATGATCCGTTATCCCCAAATACATACAATCAGGGGATGAACCCTCACAAACTCGAAACTTCAATATCTTCAAATCCACACGCAATCTTGACTTGAGATCGACCGGGAATGCTTATTTTACTATTCCGAAGCTCTGGGGAAATTTGGGGGGTCAACCGCTTCTCCGGCAAGACTCGCTAAAAATAGCGAGTTTGTATCCTTAGCCCGTTGGAAACTTCGAAGGTACTGGACCGTTATTCAAGCAAATGGGCGTCCGAAAAGACAAATCTTGGAAAGAAGTGACAACAAACGACATCAATTTTGGGCGACGCAAGATTGCCCCTTACACCTCTGGATGCTCCTGCACCAGGATGAAACTAAGCGTCAAATCTTAAAACAAATGCTTCCGCTCATTTCCGGAGATTCGTTATCACGAAATAAAGCATCTAGACGAAGCCGAGCGTGACATTTCAAGGCAGTTGTTTCCAATCACGCCCCCGAATGATCCGTTATCCCCAAATACATACAATCAGGGGATGAACCCTCACAAACTCGAAACTTCAATATCTTCAAATCCACACGCAATCTTGACTTGAGATCGACCGGGAATGCTTATTTTACTATTCCGAAGCTCTGGGGAAATTTGGGGGGTCAACCGCTTCTCCGGCAAGACTCGCTAAAAATAGCGAGTTTGTATCCTTAGCCCGTTGGAAACTTCGAAGGTACTGGACCGTTATTCAAGCAAATGGGCGTCCGAAAAGACAAATCTTGGAAAGAAGTGACAACAAACGACATCAATTTTGGGCGACGCAAGATTGCCCCTTACACCTCTGGATGCTCCTGCACCAGGATGAAACTAAGCGTCAAATCTTAAAACAAATGCTTCCGCTCATTTCCGGAGATTCGTTATCACGAAATAAAGCATCTAGACGAAGCCGAGCGTGACATTTCAAGGCAGTTGTTTCCAATCACGCCCCCGAATGATCCGTTATCCCCAAATACATACAATCAGGGGATGAACCCTCACAAACTCGAAACTTCAATATCTTCAAATCCACACGCAATCTTGACTTGAGATCGACCGGGAATGCTTATTTTACTATTCCGAAGCTCTGGGGAAATTTGGGGGGTCAACCGCTTCTCCGGCAAGACTCGCTAAAAATAGCGAGTTTGTATCCTTAGCCCGTTGGAAACTTCGAAGGTACTAGACCGTTATTCAAGCAAATGGGCGTCCGAAAAGACAAATCTTGGAAAGAAGTGACAACAAACGACATCAATTTTGGGCGACGCAAGATTGCCCCTTACACCTCTGGATGCTCCTGCACCAGGATGAAACTAAGCGTCAAATCTTAAAACAAATGCTTCCGCTCATTTCCGGAGATTCGTTATCACGAAATAAAGCATCTAGACGAAGCCGAGCGTGACATTTCAAGGCAGTTGTTTCCAATCACGCCCCCGAATGATCCGTTATCCCCAAATACATACAATCAGGGGATGAACCCTCACAAATTCGAAACTTCAATATCTTCAAATCCACACGCAATCTTGACTTGAGATCGACCGGGAATGCTTATTTTACTATTCCGAAGCTCTGGGGAAATTTGGGGGGTCAACCGCTTCTCCGGCAAGACTCGCTAAAATTAGCGAGTTTGTATCCTTAGCCCGTTGGAAACTTCGAAGGTACTGGACCGTTATTCAAGCAAATGGGCGTCCGAAAAGACAAATCTTGGAAAGAAGTGACAACAAACGACATCAATTTTGGGCGACGCAAGATTGCCCCTTACACCTCTGGATGCTCCTGCACCAGGATGAAACTAAGCGTCAAATCTTAAAACAAATGCTTCCGCTCATTTCCGGAGATTCGTTATCACGAAATAAAGCATCTAGACGAAGCCGAGCGTGACATTTCAAGGCAGTTGTTTCCAATCACGCCCCCGAATGATCCGTTATCCCCAAATACATACAATCAGGGGATGAACCCTCACAAACTCGAAACTTCAATATCTTCAAATCCACACGCAATCTTGACTTGAGATCGACCGGGAATGCTTATTTTACTATTCCGAAGCTCTGGGGAAATTTGGGGGGTCAACCGCTTCTCCGGCAAGACTCGCTAAAAATAGCGAGTTTGTATCCTTAGCCCGTTGGAAACTTCGAAGGTACTGGACCGTTATTCAAGCAAATGGGCGTCCGAAAAGACAAATCTTGGAAAGAAGTGACAACAAACGACATCAATTTTGCGCGACGCAAGATTGCCCCTTACACCTCTGGATGCTCCTGCACCAGGATGAAACTAAGCGTCAAATCTTAAAACAAATGCTTCCGCTCATTTCCGGAGATTCGTTATCACGAAATAAAGCATCTAGACGAAGCCGAGCGTGACATTTCAAGGCAGTTGTTTCCAATCACGCCCCCGAATGATCCGTTATCCCCAAATACATACAATCAGGGGATGAACCCTCACAATCTCGAAACTTCAATATCTTCAAATCCACACGCAATCTTGACTTGAGATCGACCGGGAATGCTTATTTTACTATTCCGAAGCTCTGGGGAAATTTGGGGGGTCAACCGCTTCTCCGGCAAGACTCGCTAAAAATAGCGAGTTTGTATCCTTAGCCCGTTGGAAACTTCGAAGGTACTGGACCGTTATTCAAGCAAATGGGCGTCCGAAAAGACAAATCTTGGAAAGAAGTGACAACAAACGACATCAATTTTGGGCGACGCAAGATTGCCCCTTACACCTCTGGATGCTCCTGCACCAGGATGAAACTAAGCGTCAAATCTTAAAACAAATGCTTCCGCTCATTTCCGGAGATTCGTTATCACGAAATAAAGCATCTAGACGAAGCCGAGCGTGACATTTCAAGGCAGTTGTTTCCAATCACGCCCCCGAATGATCCGTTATCCCCAAATACATACAATCAGGGGATGAACCCTCACAAACTCGAAACTTCAATATCTTCAAATCCACACGCAATCTTGACTTGAGATCGACCGGGAATGCTTATTTTACTATTCCGAAGCTCTGGGGAAATTTGGGGGGTCAACCGCTTCTCCGGCAAGACTCGCTAAAATTAGCGAGTTTGTATCCTTAGCCCGTTGGAAACTTCGAAGGTACTGGACCGTTATTCAAGCAAATGGGCGTCCGAAAAGACAAATCTTGGAAAGAAGTGACAACAAACGACATCAATTTTGGGCGACGCAAGATTGCCCCTTACACCTCTGGATGCTCCTGCACCAGGATGAAACTAAGCGTCAAATCTTAAAACAAATGCTTCCGCTCATTTCCGGAGATTCGTTATCACGAAATAAAGCATCTAGACGAAGCCGAGCGTGACATTTCAAGGCAGTTGTTTCCAATCACGCCCCCGAATGATCCGTTATCCCCAAATACATACAATCAGGGGATGAACCCTCACAAACTCGAAACTTCAATATCTTCAAATCCACACGCAATCTTGACTTGAGATCGACCGGGAATGCTTATTTTACTATTCCGAAGCTCTGGGGAAATTTGGGGGGTCAACCGCTTCTCCGGCAAGACTCGCTAAAATTAGCGAGTTTGTATCCTTAGCCCGTTGGAAACTTCGAAGGTACTGGACCGTTATTCAAGCAAATGGGCGTCCGAAAAGACAAATCTTGGAAAGAAGTGACAACAAACGACATCAATTTTGGGCGACGCAAGATTGCCCCTTACACCTCTGGATGCTCCTGCACCAGGATGAAACTAAGCGTCAAATCTTAAAACAAATGCTTCCGCTCATTTCCGGAGATTCGTTATCACGAAATAAAGCATCTAGACGAAGCCGAGCGTGACATTTCAAGGCAGTTGTTTCCAATCACGCCCCCGAATGATCCGTTATCCCCAAATACATACAATCAGGGGATGAACCCTCACAAACTCGAAACTTCAATATCTTCAAATCCACACGCAATCTTGACTTGAGATCGACCGGGAATGCTTATTTTACTATTCCGAAGCTCTGGGGAAATTTGGGGGGTCAACCGCTTCTCCGGCAAGACTCGCTAAAAATAGCGAGTTTGTATCCTTAGCCCGTTGGAAACTTCGAAGGTACTGGACCGTTATTCAAGCAAATGGGCGTCCGAAAAGACAAATCTTGGAAAGAAGTGACAACAAACGACATCAATTTTGGGCGACGCAAGATTGCCCCTTACACCTCTGGATGCTCCTGCACCAGGATGAAACTAAGCGTCTAATCTTAAAACAAATGCTTCCGCTCATTTCCGGAGATTCGTTATCACGAAATAAAGCATCTAGACGAAGCCGAGCGTGACATTTCAAGGCAGTTGTTTCCAATCACGCCCCCGAATGATCCGTTATCCCCAAAATACATACAATCAGGGGATGAACCCTCACAAACTCGAAACTTCAATATCTTCAAATCCACACGCAATCTTGACTTGAGATCGACCGGGAATGCTTATTTTACTATTCCGAAGCTCTGGGGAAATTTGGGGGGTCAACCGCTTCTCCGGCAAGACTCGCTAAAAATAGCGAGTTTGTATCCTTAGCCCGTTGGAAACTTCGAAGGTACTGGACCGTTATTCAAGCAAATGGGCGTCCGAAAAGACAAATCTTGGAAAGAAGTGACAACAAACGACATCAATTTTGGGCGACGCAAGATTGCCCCTTACACCTCTGGATGCTCCTGCACCAGGATGAAACTAAGCGTCAAATCTTAAAACAAATGCTTCCGCTCATTTCCGGAGATTCGTTATCACGAAATAAAGCATCTAGACGAAGCCGAGCGTGACATTTCAAGGCAGTTGTTTCCAATCACGCCCCCGAATGATCCGTTATCCCCAAATACATACAATCAGGGGATGAACCCTCACAAACTCGAAACTTCAATATCTTCAAATCCACACGCAATCTTGACTTGAGATCGACCGGGAATGCTTATTTTACTATTCCGAAGCTCTGGGGAAATTTGGGGGGTCAACCGCTTCTCCGGCAAGACTCGCTAAAAATAGCGAGTTTGTATCCTTAGCCCGTTGGAAACTTCGAAGGTACTAGACCGTTATTCAAGCAAATGGGCGTCCGAAAAGACAAATCTTGGAAAGAAGTGACAACAAACGACATCAATTTTGGGCGACGCAAGATTGCCCCTTACACCTCTGGATGCTCCTGCACCAGGATGAAACTAAGCGTCAAATCTTAAAACAAATGCTTCCGCTCATTTCCGGAGATTCGTTATCACGAAATAAAGCATCTAGACGAAGCCGAGCGTGACATTTCAAGGCAGTTGTTTCCAATCACGCCCCCGAATGATCCGTTATCCCCAAATACATACAATCAGGGGATGAACCCTCACAAACTCGAAACTTCAATATCTTCAAATCCACACGCAATCTTGACTTGAGATCGACCGGGAATGCTTATTTTACTATTCCGAAGCTCTGGGGAAATTTGGGGGGTCAACCGCTTCTCCGGCAAGACTCGCTAAAATTAGCGAGTTTGTATCCTTAGCCCGTTGGAAACTTCGAAGGTACTGGACCGTTATTCAAGCAAATGGGCGTCCGAAAAGACAAATCTTGGAAAGAAGTGACAACAAACGACATCAATTTTGGGCGACGCAAGATTGCCCCTTACACCTCTGGATGCTCCTGCACCAGGATGAAACTAAGCGTCAAATCTTAAAACAAATGCTTCCGCTCATTTCCGGAGATTCGTTATCACGAAATAAAGCATCTAGACGAAGCCGAGCGTGACATTTCAAGGCAGTTGTTTCCAATCACGCCCCCGAATGATCCGTTATCCCCAAATACATACAATCAGGGGATGAACCCTCACAAACTCGAAACTTCAATATCTTCAAATCCACACGCAATCTTGACTTGAGATCGACCGGGAATGCTTATTTTACTATTCCGAAGCTCTGGGGAAATTTGGGGGGTCAACCGCTTCTCCGGCAAGACTCGCTAAAAATAGCGAGTTTGTATCCTTAGCCCGTTGGAAACTTCGAAGGTACTGGACCGTTATTCAAGCAAATGGGCGTCCGAAAAGACAAATCTTGGAAAGAAGTGACAACAAACGACATCAATTTTGGGCGACGCAAGATTGCCCCTTACACCTCTGCATGCTCCTGCACCAGGATGAAACTAAGCGTCAAATCTTAAAACAAATGCTTCCGCTCATTTCCGGAGATTCGTTATCACGAAATAAAGCATCTAGACGAAGCCGAGCGTGACATTTCAAGGCAGTTGTTTCCAATCACGCCCCCGAATGATCCGTTATCCCCAAATACATACAATCAGGGGATGAACCCCTCACAAACTCGAAACTTCAATATCTTCAAATCCACACGCAATCTTGACTTGAGATCGACCGGGAATGCTTATTTTACTATTCCGAAGCTCTGGGGAAATTTGGGGGGTCAACCGCTTCTCCGGCAAGACTCGCTAAAAATAGCGAGTTTGTATCCTTAGCCCGTTGGAAACTTCGAAGGTACTGGACCGTTATTCAAGCAAATGGGCGTCCGAAAAGACAAATCTTGGAAAGAAGTGACAACAAACGACATCAATTTTGGGCGACGCAAGATTGCCCCTTACACCTCTGGATGCTCCTGCACCAGGATGAAACTAAGCGTCAAATCTTAAAACAAATGCTTCCGCTCATTTCCGGAGATTCGTTATCACGAAATAAAGCATCTAGACGAAGTCGAGCGTGACATTTCAAGGCAGTTGTTTCCAATCACGCCCCCGAATGATCCGTTATCCCCAAATACATACAATCAGGGGATGAACCCTCACAAACTCGAAACTTCAATATCTTCAAATCCACACGCAATCTTGACTTGAGATCGACCGGGAATGCTTATTTTACTATTCCGAAGCTGTGGGGAAATTTGGGGGGTCAACCGCTTCTCCGGCAAGACTCGCTAAAAATAGCGAGTTTGTATCCTTAGCCCGTTGGAAACTTCGAAGGTACTGGACCGTTATTCAAGCAAATGGGCGTCCGAAAAGACAAATCTTGGAAAGAAGTGACAACAAACGACATCAATTTTGGGCGACGCAAGATTGCCCCCTTACACCTCTGGATGCTCCTGCACCAGGATGAAACTAAGCGTCAAATCTTAAAACAAATGCTTCCGCTCATTTCCGGAGATTCGTTATCACGAAATAAAGCATCTAGACGAAGCCGAGCGTGACATTTCAAGGCAGTTGTTTCCAATCACGCCCCCGAATGATCCGTTATCCCCAAATACATACAATCAGGGGATGAACCCTCACAAACTCGAAACTTCAATATCTTCAAATCCACACGCAATCTTGACTTGAGATCGACCGGGAATGCTTATTTTACTATTCCGAAGCTCTGGGGAAATTTGGGGGGTCAACCGCTTCTCCGGCAAGACTCGCTAAAAATAGCGAGTTTGTATCCTTAGCCCGTTGGAAACTTCGAAGGTACTGGACCGTTATTCAAGCAAATGGGCGTCCGAAAAGACAAATCTTGGAAAGAAGTGACAACAAACGACATCAATTTTGGGCGACGCAAGATTGCCCCTTACACCTCTGGATGCTCCTGCACCAGGATGAAACTAAGCGTCAAATCTTAAAACAAATGCTTCCGCTCATTTCCGGAGATTCGTTATCACGAAATAAAGCATCTAGACGAAGCCGAGCGTGACATTTCAAGGCAGTTGTTTCCAATCACGCCCCCGAATGATCCGTTATCCCCAAATACATACAATCAGGGGATGAACCCTCACAAACTCGAAACTTCAATATCTTCAAATCCACACGCAATCTTGACTTGAGATCGACCGGGAATGCTTATTTTACTATTCCGAAGCTCTGGGGAAATTTGGGGGGTCAACCGCTTCTCCGGCAAGACTCGCTAAAAATAGCGAGTTTGTATCCTTAGCCCGTTGGAAACTTCGAAGGTACTGGACCGTTATTCAAGCAAATGGGCGTCCGAAAAGACAAATCTTGGAAAGAAGTGACAACAAACGACATCAATTTTGGGCGACGCAAGATTGCCCCTTACACCTCTGGATGCTCCTGCACCAGGATGAAACTAAGCGTCAAATCTTAAAACAAATGCTTCCGCTCATTTCCGGAGATTCGTTATCACGAAATAAAGCATCTAGACGAAGCCGAGCGTGACATTTCAAGGCAGTTGTTTCCAATCACGCCCCCGAATGATCCGTTATCCCCAAATACATACAATCAGGGGATGAACCCTCACAAACTCGAAACTTCAATATCTTCAAATCCACACGCAATCTTGACTTGAGATCGACCGGGAATGCTTATTTTACTATTCCGAAGCTCTGGGGAAATTTGGGGGGTCAACCGCTTCTCCGGCAAGACTCGCTAAAAATAGCGAGTTTGTATCCTTAGCCCGTTGGAAACTTCGAAGGTACTGGACCGTTATTCAAGCAAATGGGCGTCCGAAAAGACAAATCTTGGAAAGAAGTGACAACAAACGACATCAATTTTGGGCGACGCAAGATTGCCCCTTACACCTCTGGATGCTCCTGCACCAGGATGAAACTAAGCGTCAAATCTTAAAACAAATGCTTCCGCTCATTTCCGGAGATTCGTTATCACGAAATAAAGCATCTAGACGAAGCCGAGCGTGACATTTCAAGGCAGTTGTTTCCAATCACGCCCCCGAATGATCCGTTATCCCCAAATACATACAATCAGGGGATGAACCCTCACAAACTCGAAACTTCAATATCTTCAAATCCACACGCAATCTTGACTTGAGATCGACCGGGAATGCTTATTTTACTATTCCGAAGCTCTGGGGAAATTTGGGGGGTCAACCGCTTCTCCGGCAAGACTCGCTAAAAATAGCGAGTTTGTATCCTTAGCCCGTTGGAAACTTCGAAGGTACTGGACCGTTATTCAAGCAAATGGGCGTCCGAAAAGACAAATCTTGGAAAGAAGTGACAACAAACGACATCAATTTTGGGCGACGCAAGATTGCCCCTTACACCTCTGGATGCTCCTGCACCAGGATGAAACTAATCGTCAAATCTTAAAACAAATGCTTCCGCTCATTTCCGGAGATTCGTTATCACGAAATAAAGCATCTAGACGAAGCCGAGCGTGACATTTCAAGGCAGTTGTTTCCAATCACGCCCCCGAATGATCCGTTATCCCCAAATACATACAATCAGGGGATGAACCCTCACAAACTCGAAACTTCAATATCTTCAAATCCACACGCAATCTTGACTTGAGATCGACCGGGAATGCTTATTTTACTATTCCGAAGCTCTGGGGAAATTTGGGGGGTCAACCGCTTCTCCGGCAAGACTCGCTAAAAATAGCGAGTTTGTATCCTTAGCCCGTTGGAAACTTCGAAGGTACTGGACCGTTATTCAAGCAAATGGGCGTCCGAAAAGACAAATCTTGGAAAGAAGTGACAACAAACGACATCAATTTTGGGCGACGCAAGATTGCCCCTTACACCTCTGGATGCTCCTGCACCAGGATGAAACTAAGCGTCAAATCTTAAAACAAATGCTTCCGCTCATTTCCGGAGATTCGTTATCACGAAATAAAGCATCTAGACGAAGCCGAGCGTGACATTTCAAGGCAGTTGTTTCCAATCACGCCCCCGAATGATCCGTTATCCCCAAATACATACAATCAGGGGATGAACCCTCACAAACTCGAAACTTCAATATCTTCAAATCCACACGCAATCTTGACTTGAGATCGACCGGGAATGCTTATTTTACTATTCCGAAGCTCTGGGGAAATTTGGGGGGTCAACCGCTTCTCCGGCAAGACTCGCTAAAAATAGCGAGTTTGTATCCTTAGCCCGTTGGAAACTTCGAAGGTACTGGACCGTTATTCAAGCAAATGGGCGTCCGAAAAGACAAATCTTGGAAAGAAGTGACAACAAACGACATCAATTTTGGGCGACGCAAGATTGCCCCTTACACCTCTGGATGCTCCTGCACCAGGATGAAACTAATCGTCAAATCTTAAAACAAATGCTTCCGCTCATTTCCGGAGATTCGTTATCACGAAATAAAGCATCTAGACGAAGCCGAGCGTGACATTTCAAGGCAGTTGTTTCCAATCACGCCCCCGAATGATCCGTTATCCCCAAATACATACAATCAGGGGATGAACCCTCACAAACTCGAAACTTCAATATCTTCAAATCCACACGCAATCTTGACTTGAGATCGACCGGGAATGCTTATTTTACTATTCCGAAGCTCTGGGGAAATTTGGGGGGTCAACCGCTTCTCCGGCAAGACTCGCTAAAAATAGCGAGTTTGTATCCTTAGCCCGTTGGAAACTTCGAAGGTACTGGACCGTTATTCAAGCAAATGGGCGTCCGAAAAGACAAATCTTGGAAAGAAGTGACAACAAACGACATCAATTTTGGGGCGACGCAAGATTGCCCCTTACACCTCTGGATGCTCCTGCACCAGGATGAAACTAAGCGTCAAATCTTAAAACAAATGCTTCCGCTCATTTCCGGAGATTCGTTATCACGAAATAAAGCATCTAGACGAAGCCGAGCGTGACATTTCAAGGCAGTTGTTTCCAATCACGCCCCCGAATGATCCGTTATCCCCAAATACATACAATCAGGGGATGAACCCTCACAAACTCGAAACTTCAATATCTTCAAATCCACACGCAATCTTGACTTGAGATCGACCGGGAATGCTTATTTTACTATTCCGAAGCTCTGGGGAAATTTGGGGGGTCAACCGCTTCTCCGGCAAGACTCGCTAAAAATAGCGAGTTTGTATCCTTAGCCCGTTGGAAACTTCGAAGGTACTGGACCGTTATTCAAGCAAATGGGCGTCCGAAAAGACAAATCTTGGAAAGAAGTGACAACAAACGACATCAATTTTGGGCGACGCAAGATTGCCCCTTACACCTCTGGATGCTCCTGCACCAGGATGAAACTAAGCGTCAAATCTTAAAACAAATGCTTCCGCTCATTTCCGGAGATTCGTTATCACGAAATAAAGCATCTAGACGAAGCCGAGCGTGACATTTCAAGGCAGTTGTTTCCAATCACGCCCCCGAATGATCCGTTATCCCCAAATACATACAATCAGGGGATGAACCCTCACAAACTTGAAACTTCAATATCTTCAAATCCACACGCAATCTTGACTTGAGATCGACCGGGAATGCTTATTTTACTATTCCGAAGCTCTGGGGAAATTTGGGGGGTCAACCGCTTCTCCGGCAAGACTCGCTAAAAATAGCGAGTTTGTATCCTTAGCCCGTTGGAAACTTCGAAGGTACTGGACCGTTATTCAAGCAAATGGGCGTCCGAAAAGACAAATCTTGGAAAGAAGTGACAACAAACGACATCAATTTTGGGCGACGCAAGATTGCCCCTTACACCTCTGGATGCTCCTGCACCAGGATGAAACTAAGCGTCAAATCTTAAAACAAATGCTTCCTCTCATTTCCGGAGATTCGTTATCACGAAATAAAGCATCTAGACGAAGCCGAGCGTGACATTTCAAGGCAGTTGTTTCCAATCACGCCCCCGAATGATCCGTTATCCCCAAATACATACAATCAGGGGATGAACCCTCACAAACTCGAAACTTCAATATCTTCAAATCCACACGCAATCTTGACTTGAGATCGACCGGGAATGCTTATTTTACTATTCCGAAGCTCTGGGGAAATTTGGGGGGTCAACCGCTTCTCCGGCAAGACTCGCTAAAAATAGCGAGTTTGTATCCTTAGCCCGTTGGAAACTTCGAAGGTACTGGACCGTTATTCAAGCAAATGGGCGTCCGAAAAGACAAATCTTGGAAAGAAGTGACAACAAACGACATCAATTTTGGGCGACGCAAGATTGCCCCTTACACCTCTGGATGCTCCTGCACCAGGATGAAACTAAGCGTCAAATCTTAAAACAAATGCTTCCGCTCATTTCCGGAGATTCGTTATCACGAAATAAAGCATCTAGACGAAGTCGAGCGTGACATTTCAAGCCAGTTGTTTCCAATCACGCCCCCGAATGATCCGTTATCCCCAAATACATACAATCAGGGGATGAACCCTCACAAACTCGAAACTTCAATATCTTCAAATCCACACGCAATCTTGACTTGAGATCGACCGGGAATGCTTATTTTACTATTCCGAAGCTGTGGGGAAATTTGGGGGGTCAACCGCTTCTCCGGCAAGACTCGCTAAAAATAGCGAGTTTGTATCCTTAGCCCGTTGGAAACTTCGAAGGTACTGGACCGTTATTCAAGCAAATGGGCGTCCGAAAAGACAAATCTTGGAAAGAAGTGACAACAAACGACATCAATTTTGGGCGACGCAAGATTGCCCCTTACACCTCTGGATGCTCCTGCACCAGGATGAAACTAAGCGTCAAATCTTAAAACAAATGCTTCCGCTCATTTCCGGAGATTCGTTATCACGAAATAAAGCATCTAGACGAAGCCGAGCGTGACATTTCAAGGCAGTTGTTTCCAATCACGCCCCCGAATGATCCGTTATCCCCAAATACATACAATCAGGGGATGAACCCTCACAAACTCGAAACTTCAATATCTTCAAATCCACACGCAATCTTGACTTGAGATCGACCGGGAATGCTTATTTTACTATTCCGAAGCTCTGGGGAAATTTGGGGGGTCAACCGCTTCTCCGGCAAGACTCGCTAAATATAGCGAGTTTGTATCCTTAGCCCGTTGGAAACTTCGAAGGTACTGGACCGTTATTCAAGCAAATGGGCGTCCAAAAAGACAAATATTGGAAAGAAGTGACAACAAACGACATCAATTTTGGGCGACGCAAGATTGCCCCTTACACCTCTGGATGCTCCTGCACCAGGATGAAACTAAGCGTCAAATCTTAAAACAAATGCTTCCGCTCATTTCCGGAGATTCGTTATCACGAAATAAAGCATCTAGACGAAGCCGAGCGTGACATTTCAAGGCAGTTGTTTCCAATCACGCCCCCGAATGATCCGTTATCCCCAAATACATACAATCAGGGGATGAACCCTCACAAACTCGAAACTTCAATATCTTCAAATCCACACGCAATCTTGACTTGAGATCGACCGGGAATGCTTATTTTACTATTCCGAAGCTCTGGGGAAATTTGGGGGGTCAACCGCTTCTCCGGCAAGACTCGCTAAAAATAGCGAGTTTGTATCCTTAGCCCGTTGGAAACTTCGAAGGTACTGGACCGTTATTCAAGCAAATGGGCGTCCGAAAAGACAAATCTTGGAAAGAAGTGACAACAAACGACATCAATTTTGGGCGACGCAAGATTGCCCCTTACACCTCTGGATGCTCCTGCACCAGGATGAAACTAAGCGTCAAATCTTAAAACAAATGCTTCCGCTCATTTCCGGAGATTCGTTATCACGAAATAAAGCATCTAGACGAAGCCGAGCGTGACATTTCAAGGCAGTTGTTTCCAATCACGCCCCCGAATGATCCGTTATCCCCAAATACATACAATCAGGGGATGAACCCTCACAAACTCGAAACTTCAATATCTTCAAATCCACACGCAATCTTGACTTGAGATCGACCGGGAATGCTTATTTTACTATTCCGAAGCTCTGGGGAAATTTGGGGGGTCAACCGCTTCTCCGGCAAGACTCGCTAAAAATAGCGAGTTTGTATCCTTAGCCCGTTGGAAACTTCGAAGGTACTGGACCGTTATTCAAGCAAATGGGCGTCCGAAAAGACAAATCTTGGAAAGAAGTGACAACAAACGACATCAATTTTGGGCGACGCAAGATTGCCCCTTACACCTCTGGATGCTCCTGCACCAGGATGAAACTAAGCGTCAAATCTTAAAACAAATGCTTCCGCTCATTTCCGGAGATTCGTTATCACGAAATAAAGCATCTAGACGAAGCCGAGCGTGACATTTCAAGGCAGTTGTTTCCAATCACGCCCCCGAATGATCCGTTATCCCCAAATACATACAATCAGGGGATGAACCCTCACAAACTCGAAACTTCAATATCTTCAAATCCACACGCAATCTTGACTTGAGATCGACCGGGAATGCTTATTTTACTATTCCGAAGCTCTGGGGAAATTTGGGGGGTCAACCGCTTCTCCGGCAAGACTCGCTAAAAATAGCGAGTTTGTATCCTTAGCCCGTTGGAAACTTCGAAGGTACTGGACCGTTATTCAAGCAAATGGGCGTCCGAAAAGACAAATCTTGGAAAGAAGTGACAACAAACGACATCAATTTTGGGCGACGCAAGATTGCCCCTTACACCTCTGGATGCTCCTGCACCAGGATGAAACTAAGCGTCAAATCTTAAAACAAATGCTTCCGCTCATTTCCGGAGATTCGTTATCACGAAATAAAGCATCTAGACGAAGCCGAGCGTGACATTTCAAGGCAGTTGTTTCCAATCACGCCCCCGAATG
>BSBN01001810.1:357500-360519 GCA_027924645.1 Cunninghamia lanceolata | reverse complement strand
TTGGCTTGTTCTCTTAGTGAGTTGTGCAACAAACTCCTCAAGTGAAGGCATAGTAAACTTACTACCAAAAGCATCGATTGGTTGCATAAAAGGTAGAAACATAAATTGAATAAGCAGGACCCAATTTTGCAAGAATAGATAGAATCAATTGTTCATCTTCTTTCTCAAGACCGCACTATTTGAGTTGCATACCTGAGAGACTTTAAACTTGGTGAAGAAATCTTTGATTTGATCAAAATCTTGAGGATTAAGTGCAATTATCTCATTCTCCAATTTGAACCTTCTTATTTTATCTTGCTTGCCAAAGAGATTGTCTAATGTTGCCCAGATCTCATTTGGTGTTGTACAAGACTCAACATGAAATCTAAGATTTGGAGAAATAGCAAGACAAAGTGTTCCATAAGCCTCATCTCTTCTATATAACCATTTTCTTCTCTCAGTAGCACCTGTGGGTTTAGGATCTATGCCTAAAGTTAAATTCTATGTAACTTTTGTTTATACAATAAAAACACCATATTTTTCTTCCATTCATAATAATTATATGGAGTTAAAAGTGGAATTTGAGGCACATCCATGATGAAAAAGAAAGATATTAATACAACAACACCCCTTTACTATGCAAGAGAGCCCCCCCCCCCCCCCAATTTGTTGTGGCACTTTATACTTTGTGCGTTTTATACAATTGTCCTCAAGGGACCAAAATTGGTAAAACAATTAAAATCTCTTAAAAAAGAGATCCGAGTGAGATTACAATCACTCACAATGATTTATTATAGCAAACAAATCCTCTCAAAACAAATTTCACTTCCTCGAGGTCTCAAAATACCCAAGTTATCACTCAAAAGAAAAAAAATTGACAAATTAAATTAACTAAACCTGGTGCTAAGTCTGAGAAAAGTGCATGGATGGATTTGAAGAGCTCCTGAATACCTTTCCAATTTTGTAAGAATCGTAAAAATTAGAGATCATGGTAGAAAGTTATGAGCTCAGAAGCCTAAAAAGAGATCTATCTTCAACTTGCAATAAATGATGTCAAATAGCAAAATCAAAGAAAAAAACTAACACCACTATGAAGTGCTCTCTGTTAGCTTTTTGTTGATATTTTGTTTCCCTAATTTTGACACACTGGGGCAAAAGTTATGCAAAAAAATTTAAAAAAAGCCTAGTTTAGGGCTTTGAGGGGCAAAACAGCCCTCCTGGCTAAAGAATACTCTTTTCTGAGACGAATTATTCTTCGTGGTTGCTAGAATATTCACTGCTAAATGCAAAAACTACTGTTGGTGAAAAAACACCTGTTTTAGGGAAAATCGCCTACTAAGGCCAAAACCACTTGGGCAAGGGTAAATACCACCAGTTTTTAGCGCGCAACACATAATAATACCAAAACCGCTTAAGGTCTGGTGGAAACTGCTCATTTTGTGCACAAAACTATTGTTTCAGAAACTCCCTTGTTTGATACCACCTATTGTGGTTTTCAAAACCGCCTGAGACCGGCGATAAACCGCTTCAGGCTAGGGGTCACCGAGCTGTTGACTACTGGTTTTATGTTTTGAATCTGTGAATATTAAAAAAAATTAAAAGGCCCAAAGGTCGTTAATAGCACCGTGGGGGGTGTGAAAGCCTACCACGTGGCCCGTAATAAAGGGTCTGGCAAGGGGGTATGCTCCTCTAGGGCCTGCAGCCGGCCTTGTTATGCCTGCACGGCCTGGCAGGTCCATGTCTGCAACACTGTGTGGGTACCTTGTACCTGCCTGTCAATGAAAACCCCCTTTTTTGTTTTAAAAGTTTCTAAAACAAAAAAAAGCTTTTTTTACAATGTGTTTTTAAAACAATGTCCGCAAAAATTATAACCCGGCAACAAATATTTTACCTGGAGAATATTACGCAAGACGATGATGCAGACAATGGTACATTGACACCTATAAACTGCGTAGAGAGGTGTGACCATACAGATTTCGTTAAAAGCCCTAACCAAGGGCAAAAAAATCAGCCAAAAAATTTTTGGACCTCCATTTTTGGCGTTTGAACATGCAATCTTATGTTTTGGCACCTCCTGATTGCAATGGTGATGTCCGATTTGATCAAGGGACACACCTAAGACACAACTTCCAGCAAAAACTCTCCAATGAGGGAAGGAAATTACAAATCTAGATCTGATACCATGTAAGAGTCAATGTGACTCAACAAGCCAGGATCCCTACAATCAAGGCAACCTTCCACAACAAAGATAAAAGAGTAGAATATGCTAAAACAATTGAGCAAAGATTCTATACAACAAACTGTATGAAACTGTTATGAAATACAATGAGTGAGCCTTGGGTTATAAAGGCAAGGATGACAATCAAGGAGTTGTAGTCATGTGACAAGTGTCATATTCCTATCACATGTGACAACTAGAGGATAGGATGACAACTAGAGCACGTGTAGGATAAGACAACTCACTACAACTATCAACAACTAGAAACATCTAGAAGACTCACTAAGTCAACTTAACATGTGATCTATGTGTGATGTGTGAATATTATTTAACTAATAAATAATTAAATAATATGAATTATCCACACAAGGGGAAATTAACAAAACTAGTTAGGAAAAAACCCCTATTCACACCATTAGTATGAAATTTAGGACTAATAAAGGAAATAATCCAAGATGTTAAATAAGCAAGGGGAGAATGGCAAAAACATTTTCCAAAGTAAGACAAAATCACTTGCCCCTAGCATAGGACGAGGTCATATCAGTATGAGATGGAAGGGAATAGGAACAACGTGTGAGACTAAGACATGAGATGGGATGAAATGTCATGAAGAGGGAATTGAAGGATAATGGAGTCCAGCTATATGCATGGTACATGTGAGAAGGCTTGCACCATGGTACTTGTCCAAGGTGTCACAAGAATTGGTTTTCCCTAGACCGACGATTTTTCTCTTTGTTTTTGCTTTTTATTTTATTTATTTATTTATTTATTTTTAATCTTTTGTTTCGGATGCTTTATAGATTAAGCATAGAAAAATTTAAT